>JAUTDX010003170.1:0-53759 GCA_030844895.1 Ambrosia x helenae | reverse complement strand
ATTAACCAACATCCGATTTAACTTAAAATCGGTTATCATTTTCTTTTTGTACCCTTAGTTAACCGAAATCAATCAAACTGAAACGAAACCATTCATATATTCATAACAGCGTGCCAACACGATGTAGTAGGGAACACGACACTTCTAATGGTGCATGGTTGTGTTCGGTTATTAGAGATATAAATAAATTAAATGGATGTATAAAATATATAAATATAGGCAAAAAAAATAACCAAAGTTTGGTTTTTGTTGTTAACTAAAATTAACTAACCCGGACAAAAACCGATAATCGAACCATATAAATCGAACCAAATAATTGATTGTTTAATAAGATCGATTAACTGATGACTCTGGTTTTAGTTTCTATTGAGGCTAATAAGCGAACTGAACTGAAACATACACACTATTAGAAGTGTTTGTGTTCCCGCTGCATCGTGCGGGCACCCTGCTAGTATAGGGGGAAAGTGAATATGGGGCTGTTACGCATCTAATCTTAGGTGCCGAAACCAATCAAAACTACATCGTTTTGATTAAATTCTAATTAAAAAACAATTTAATTTCTTTATTTCACAAATCTATTTCCCATTTTGTAGGTAGTTTCTTCCGATTTACTCCTTGTGAGTATGCAATTTTCAATAAAAGTCATAATCTACCTCTTTTTAGTGTAATTCTAATTGAAGTACAGCATCTGCCCCTATCTACTTAGTTCATTGAACTTTTCTTGTAATGAACAAAGGAAATGGTGATTACAGTTTAGCGTCTTTTATAAGTGAACAAATATTGGTTCCATTCTTGAGGTTTACTCTATTTTTTATTTATCTTCCGGCATTCACCAAGAAAACACGGTCGCAAACCGTGATTCCTTCGTTGATCTTTCGTACAATATCCGTACAATATCAATACATCCGTTGCCAAATACCTACTCTCCATCGAACTTTTGTAGGTTCTGTGGGAAAACCTTGAGTCCGATAGGATTCCTGTGTAAGTGAAAACAAAGTTATATAGAAAAAGAGCAACGAAGATGATTAGGTTACGACAGTGACTGAGAAGAAAAACAAAAACGGTTCAACGATGTAGATTAGGTTACGCCATTTTTTATAGGATTAATTGATTAAGGTTTTGAAAAATTTAGTAAACTGGAAACTGATTTTATAACTAAGGAAGATGAAGATGAGAAAGTTCTTGTAGATGAGAAGCAGATGCAAAAAATTGGGATAAAGATTTGTGAAATAAAG
Organism: Ambrosia x helenae; assembly: GCA_030844895.1. NCBI lineage: Eukaryota > Viridiplantae > Streptophyta > Magnoliopsida > Asterales > Asteraceae > Ambrosia > Ambrosia x helenae. The sequence goes on along the minus strand of JAUTDX010003170.1, from coordinate 52,524 downwards.
AGATTAACTTGTTTTTAAATTGGAATTATAATTTAATCAAAATGACGTAGTTTTTTGATTGGTTTCGCACCTAAGCTTGGATGCGTAACAGCCCCATATTCACTTTCCCGTAATAGTATATCTATTTGATTAAGTTTCTTTACGTGACAAATTTCCCGAAAATAACATAAAACACATTATATTTACCGGTGAATCAAGTTTCTGACCTGTAGACACATGCACACCATTATTTTTGGTTAACCGTAATCTCTTTTTTAACAGGTGAAAAGCTACCAGATCTATCAAGGATGCTTTAAACCAATATTGGCTAGCTACATCTACTTTTTTTCTTTCTTTTTATAGGCTGTTAGTTACATATAGTTTTTTTACACTAATATCTGTTGGGCAGATCTTCTTTGGCAATTAATACCAGAATTGCGTTAAATCTGGTCGAAAATTTGATCCGTTATCGGGCAAATCTTCTTTGGCATTTTAGGAGTCTTGTATTCATACAGACTTCTATCCCTAGCTTTGGGACAAATCTATCCTCTTTTGGAGATTGTATCCAAAACATTATATATACTATGGATGTGTTTTTTAACGATTATGATAGCTGCTACAGTGAGAGTAGCAGCTTAGATGATCATGAATACGATGATGAGCTTATGTATGGTGACAAGCCAGTTGTATCTTGTCAAATCTTGAACAAACCATTGGCAAAATCGACGATTTCCTCACATTTGAGAGAGATTATGTCCACGGGGACATAGTTTGTGCGTCAACTGATCCATCTGCTCAAATGGGTAGAGTGGTCAATGTGGAACAAGTGGTTGATTTGGAAATTTTAATGGAATCAACCTGAAAAATATAAGTTCCAAAAAACTTAAAAGGGTTTGTTCCATTTCGGTTGGTGATTATGTAGTGATGGGTCATTGGCTAGGTAAAGCCGAAAGAATTGTGGATCGCGTTAGTGTCATGTTTGATGATGGCACGGCAGGCGAGTTTACAGCAATGGATGATGCTATGCCCGTTCCACTTTCTCAGATTTGTTTCCATGATTCGCAGTTCCCTTATTTCCCGGACAAAGAGTTAAAAATTAATGTCAAAAGTTGTTTCACTTGGTTTTGTGGGACTGAAGAGCACAAACACAATGAAGGTAACCGTTTGTGCTGTCAATGTGGGATTTGTGTATGTCAGGTGGCTTGGTTGTGCACCGTTTGGTTCAGAAACAACAATGGTTATTCCCGACACATTTCAAAGATCCGAACACTTAACTGTCCTAACAAGTTTCACAAATTCAAATTGGCAGATTGGAGAATGGTGTGTGGTGCAGGTTTTCAAGAAATCTTTGTTATTTCAAAAAACAAAGACTAAAGTTGATGTGTTTTATGGCAGGACGGAAGTGAATCACATAGTTTGCATTCGGTTCAGTTTGTCCGGTAAATATTATTGATCCTCACGATTTCTGGCCCAATCAGTTTTGTTGTTGAAAAAAGGAACATATGATGATGAAGAAAACAAGAAGAAATGGGGTGTTGTGAAGAGTGTTGATGCAAGTGAAAAAACAGTGAAAGTGAAGTGGGAAGGAAATGGTATTGAGGAAACTGTGAGTGCTTATGAATTGATTGGAGCACACCAAGTTTTTGTATTGTTATGGTGATGTGGTGTTTGGGTTAGAGAATCATGTCTTGTCGGATCGTGATCGGGTTCAAAGATGGTAAAGTTGAAGTGAAATGGGTTTGCTGGTTTTGCATCCAAGGTACATATGCATTTTTTTTCCTTTTATGAAGGTTGTTAAATCTCTAACGGGTGACATAGGTAAAATTATAAAATAAAATAAACAAATATAAGCCAAAACATATCACAGAGTGTGGACAAGCAGGCCCGACTATACTTGAAGGTTAATAATAATAATAATAATAATGTATAGTAGTTTAATATCGTTGCAGGTTGCTCCAGATGAGATTATTCGTATGGACAAATCTGAAGGTCTATTGGATACACCATTAATGACACAGGAGAATGTTGACCCGAACCAAGAGAAGTCGGAGCATGATGATCAAATCCAAAGGTGAAATCAACCTCTTTCCAGCCCAAATACTATGTTGGATTTTTTTATTTAGTCATTGGTAAAGATAGCAACTTCATAGTTTATAAAGTGTAGTCACAGTTTCAGATAACCACTTCGAAGTGGATGAAAACAACAAGATTTTGAAAGCACAAAGACCCAGATGCGAGAAAAAAAACCCTCATGGATGAAAATTGTAGTTTACTCAATTTTTTATGTCTATTAACGTATACTTTAGTTTTTTCTCTAATAATACCTAATGTTATTTTTGTTAATCTAAATATTTTTATATATGTTTCAATCCAAAACTAATTGAAAACATAGTTTTTATTTAAAAAAAAATAGGGAATCATGTAACCAAAGTGGCTATCTCAAATAACTTCATTTTTCAGAATCTGATGTTTCTATCTTAATTTAACCCATAAATCAAAATAATAGATTGAAATATGGACCCATTGTTCATCATGGTTTAAAGCTTATTAATGTTATGCCTAGCAAGCAATATTAACTTCATCATGGTTAAATTAACATAAATCATTATTCAAGAATTTAATTAACATACCCTTTACATGATCAGGATGTGCGGATGTCTATGAAAGCAACAAGGATTGCTTTAATGTTCCACAAGCTGCTACATGCAGCTTTCTATCAGACATTGCTGCACGTTTTTTTGGGTCTCGCGCATACACAATATTGTCACATTTTTCTAAAGATGATAACCAGGAAGAAAGTATGGTGTTTGGGAGACTAACACGGCGGCATCAAAGATGATAGAAAATGATGAGTATAAAGATATTATGGTTTCATCAAGCAGTAAACTACAAAAAAAGGTTGAAAACTTTGAAATGGTTAATAACTTCTCAACGCAATCATTTTGTTTGATAGTGCTGGAAAGGATTCTATTGGTAATCAGGTTAGACAACTACCTAATTGCAAAAAAGGAACTTAGTGTCCGAATTGATCTATTCACTTTTTTAATAATGTTGTTGTTATCATATAGGTAAAAAGAATTGGTTAAAGAAAGTTCAACAAGAATGGGACATCTTGATGAAGAATCTTCCTGGTGAGAACAAAATAAATACACACTTAATAATATTGTGTTCATAACCGTTGAAATCAACCGAACCACTAGCTGAAAGCAAATCAGCTGGTTTTAGATTTGAACGGTTTGGTTCACAGTTAGGAACTTAGACTAAGCCATGTTTACTTTGATTATTGGTTTTGTAAAATATTCAGTTAGTTATGTAAATGTATAACATTTATGAATCAATATCTATGTAACTTTATAAAATACTAATAGTTTTAGAAAAGATTATTTCAAACTACCAACCAAACTGTGTAGGCCAGTCCGAAAGACCCAACCAATCTGGCCGGTTTGATTTGAACTTTTGGCAAACCAACTGAAACGACTTGAAGAAATACTAACCCTAGCTTGTTGTTGGATTAACAGAAACGATTTATGTCCGTGTGTTTGAGGGAAAGAATGGATCTGCTTAGGGTCGCCATTGTAGGAGCACCAGGAACTCCATATCATGATGGGCTTTTTCTTTTTTGACATTTTCCTTCTCCAGAATATCCTCAAGAACCGCCGGTATGCTCCTGAAAATCAAATATATCTTTACATTACTAATTAATCATAATTACAACCTTGGGGGTGTTTAGATGGCCTGTATGAAACCTACATTTTATTAGTGTGCTAAAAGTATCTTTTTTTTTAAGTGTTCAAAACCACATAGTTCTAGTTTCTTACAAGGTCTCATTCTTTCATAGATGGTGCATTACATATCTGGTGGGCTGCGTGTGAATCCAAACTTATACGAGTCTGGAAGGGTTTGCCTGAGCCTACTAAACACATGGGACCGGCTCAGGAAGCGAAACATGGGACCAAAGGGATCCACTATTCTTCAAGTTGTGTTGTCTCTACAGGCTTTAGTGTTGAACAAGAATCCATACTTTAATGAAGCAGGATATGATCAACAAGTTGGTAGTGTTGAAGGAGAAAAAAACTGTTGCAGCTACAATGAAAACGTGTTTCTTATGAACTGCAAAAGTATTCTTTACGCACTTCGCAACCCACCTCAGGTACAATCTTTTTATGGAATGTGGCACCAGTTGCTCATATGTTCAAAAAACCTTTTTCTTTAACATTACAAATGTAGAAATGTGAAGTTAATTGTGTTTTTTTTTAATAAAAAAAATGCAGCATTTTGAGGCACTTGTTGAGGAACACTTCAGGAAAAGTTGCACTAACATCTTGATGGCTTGTAAAGCCTATAAGGAAGGAGTTCTATAGGATGTGCTTTTGGGGATGAACAAATCGAACCCGAGGGCCAAACTAAAGTCACTACAGGATTTAAGATTACACTATCGGAAACTCTATTCAAAGCTCGTGGAAGCTTCGGCAACAACGGTTTCAACTGTGGTGAATATGCTTGAATGAGAAAAACAGACATGGTTTGTAACTATGAAATGGTATATTGTATAGGTTGTTGATGTATTTTGAATAAATTATTGCACTGTTATGTTGTTTAAAAAATATATAAAAGTAGTATGTTTGAGCTTCTATAACTTGTAGCTATTGAATAAATGTTTAAAAATATGTCTTTCTTATGTGTAAATTATGTATTCAGTGATGTCAAGCCTGAAAACGGGCATTTTCGTGAGCAGCCGAATCGGGGTTGTTGACAGTAGGGGTTGGGTTCGGTGGGGTGGGTAGTACTTATGGTCTCGGTTGATGGGGCTGTTGGGAGGTGGTTAAGTATGGGTTGTTCTGATAGTAGGTGATGGCCAGTGGGTGGTTTGGTCCAGTAGGTAGATGGTCCGATGGGCGTGGTCTAGGTTCGTGGAGGATCGTGGTGGTGGTTTGGTTCGGAGGTCAGAGTGGTGGGTCCGACAGGTTGTATGTGACGGGTGAGGGGTTTTTATGGTGAGTTGTGGCCGGTGGTGGCAGTAATTGACGATTACGGGTTTGGGTCGAAGGTTAGTGGTCAGGTAGTGGTTGTTTCGGGGTTTGGTCTTGGGTCGATCTCAGATCCGATGTTGGTTCAGATTTTGGTTTTCGGGTCGGGCTGGATTCGAGTTAGTCATCAGCAAAACATTTATACATTTCGATAACTTTGTAAAAATCCAAAGCGCAACGAAGGAAATATTGTTGAGCGTTTCTATAAATAACTTTCCAAGTGTTTGACAAATATAATTTTATACAAATCGTGACATTTTCGATAAAGATTATTTGTAACAATAATAGTATACCCCGGACAATGTTTCAAAACAAATATATATAGATTTTACCGAGCTTCAAGTATGACGATTTCAAAGGTTTTCGGTAACTAAATAATTTTTATTGTTCGGATTCAAAATATATGAATGTTCGATTTACTTTGAAAACCTCTTATAGAAAGCAAAGTTTGAAATTGATAAAATACTTGGATTTGAGGAATAATGAAACAATTGTTATTAATCTGAGTTAATAACAATAATATGTTTCGGGTTTTTAGTCCCAGCATTGTAAGTTGTAACACCCCGGATTTTTGACCGTGAATTTTTCATGACTATTTTCAATATAACCAATAAATAATAATACGAGTATGTATATGAATTCGAAACCAAAACCCAAATTACTTATATATAAATGATTATATAAGAATACACGTTATGGAATCAAATTGATACGCGTTAATGGAACTCGCTCGTAACTAATGTGATTAGTCACATGAGACACGGTGCCATGTGCCCCATGACATCTCACCATTTTGACAACACAATCTAAAAACCATTTACTAGTTTTGTAGAAACCACAAGCCCCAACCCCATTATAAATCCCCACAAAACAAATCCTGCCTATTATTTTTCCTTCCAAAAACCCAAACACCACTTACGCATATCATGAGAGAGCAGAAAAGGTGAGCACCACTACATTACCGGAGCCACGGCGGAACTGTGGTAGATCCACCTATCCCGATACATACCACAACCCACAAATAATCCGATGATAGAGAGAGATGACCAGGAGGAGCACGATGGTCATAACAGGCAGTGCACAGAGGAGATGATGGTCATACAAGCGCATGATTATATTCTTGTTTTATATCGTCTTGTAAAAACAAGATCCCTCCACCCCAAAAGCTTTCAATGTTCATACAAATAAAAACATAAAATTGCTTATGAGCCAACCATCCCAAAATTCTAAAAAAGTGGGCTCTGGCCTAGTCATCACATCCTTCATTTCCAACTGGTTCCTCAACCTAAAACTCCTTGGCCACCCCAGGATCCATCACCTCAGCCTCTGTCACCTCAGCCTCTACCCAACATCCTGAGGATCAACAACAGGGATGGACTCAGGTGCCACTTCCTTTCCCGCCCAAACTGAGGATCTTCTCTTGCCAAGCTCCAACATCCCAGTCTTCCAGCTTGAAGCTAGGATCTTTAGCTTGCAAAGCCATCCTCAAGGGAACCGTCGGGCATGGCGTTCTATTTCAAACCAACAAACCCTGAAGATTCAAGCCTACACTGATGCATTGGGCCAAGGACAAAGAAGATCGGAGGTCTACATTTGGGAACTTTACACTTGTAGGAGGAAATCTTGTAACCTGGAGAAGCAAGAAACAGAAAGTGTTGCCCTTTCTAGCAGCAGAGCGGAATTCTGAGGAATTGCTCGTGGTTTAGCATAAGTTTTTGTGGATATCGCAATCTCCTAGGTGAAATTGGATTCCCTCAACCTGAAGCCAGTTCAATCATATGCGATAACAAAGCGCCATACAGATTTCAGAAAATCCAGTTCAACATGATCGTACGAAACATTGTAGAAGTAGACAGACACTTCATCAAGGAAAAGATCGAGGCGAGAATTATTGAACTTCTTTTCATCAACTCCAAAGACCAACTTGCAGATATTTTAACCAAAGCAGTCAACGGAAAAATCTTCAACTATTGTCTTGACAAGCTGAGCATTGGAAATCCCACAACTCAACTTGAGGGGGAGTGTTAGAAAATAATATATATAAGGAATTAGATCATCATCATTTCCTTCTAAAGATTCAAACGGCTATCTCACAAGAAAAGGACAGGAACCGTTGGTTCCTTTCACTCTCCAATCAAGCATTTACTATATTTCCTTTTAACATATGTTTTTGTATCTATTTATTCTCATTTTTCTGTCCACAATGTAAACACAATTTCAACACAATACAATTCTCAGTTTTTCATTTCCTAGAAGACATACCATTTAAGAATCATGAACAAAGAATCATATTGCTTGAAGATTAGAGATACACTTTGGTAGACTTCAATTCGGCTAGTGGACTCTTCATCTGAAGCTGCTTCGACGAACGCCCTAATTCGTCCATGGCTTTAGTTATTTATAATTCAATTATTTTAAATTGTATTGTTATTAACTTGGGATTAGAATTTGTATAAACATTAATTATAGTCACGTGTTACTTCTGCTGTGCAAGTTTGACATCAATTTGTTATTCTGTCTAGGCCCACCTTGGTTGGGATGTTACAAGCGTGATTACACACGAATAGTGACAAGTGCGCAACTTAGGTGTTATCTCGTAAGTAGCACGTAATTAAGAATAAGTCATGATCAGTTCGTCGAGTAGAAACACTTAAGACTCGGTAAGTATAACGAGTTTAGATAGTTGGATAAACATATTTTTAACTAGAAAATAAGCTAGGCTTGTATGTGATGGACTTTTAAGGTGTCCTTTATTGATAATTAGGGCACGAGGGAAGTCGGTCTATGAAAACCTGATGGATTTAAAGCGTAACATAGTTTTGAGAAAATGTCTAAAGTTACAAATGATTTTATAAAGTCGTACATGGATAAAAGGGAAATGAAATATGTTGCGTGAGTTTCACGGCCCAAATTTAAACTGTTTTATAAACTTTTGGGGAAAAGATATGTTTACTAAATTGCTTTAACGTATAGAAAGTGGCTAATCTCGACCGACAAGATCGTAGTATATTTATGGGAAGATAAGTATATGGTAATGTGAGTTGAGTCGAAGTTGATAAGTGGCAAGATGGGTACCGGGGTAATAGAAACCCGTCAAGATAGGTCCTAGCATGTTTACTGTAACCATTAATTCATAGATCTGAAACCGAAGGAATATTCGGATAGTACTATTGGTGCCTGACATGGCTCACCCTTATTGATAGCCTCAACCCGGTAAAGACAAGGGGTGCATGTTATTCTGAACTGGGTTGTTTGATCCGGCAAACAACTCACTCGGGGCAAATGATATGTGTAGTCTTGGTTTGGTTATGGCCCATGATAGGTCGACATCACTTGTAGAATTTGCAACTCCTTATATAAGACAATACTTGTTTCATATTTCTGTTACATGCACTGCTCTATGAAATAATGGTTATTTTGTTTGATCATTTCCACTTTTGTGTACGAACTTTTACGGTTGGAATATTCGGTGAAAATGGTTTTCATGATAATATTTATAGATATCCGATTAGCAATCTGCGAGGAAAAATAGTTTACAATGAAAAAGTTTTTCAAAAGTTATTGTGAATTGCCTGGAGAGGATTCCACGAAAATAAAGTCTCATTTTGGGTGTAGATGTTTGATCTACAAGAACCTAATATATTTACCTTTATGTGGAAGTAAAATTTACAGTAAAGTGAGTCAAGTCGAAGGATAAAATGGAATCCCGACCAGGGTTCCAAGGTGGTCTTTTATAAGATTTCTCCAAAATAATGTTTTTGAGTAATGAAATTTTAACTGAACGTTTTTAAGCATATCTTTCAATTCTATATATTGACAACGACACACAGAGTTGGAAATAAAGTGATGTATTTGAATTGGAGACCCAAAAATTGTTAACCAATTTTATAATTCATTACAAAAATTGTTAATTATATTAGCTATCTTTGGGTCAAATATAGGGCCAAATGGGCTAGTTTGGAGTGTGTGTGTGGGTGTGTGTGGGTGGGGGGGGGGGGGGGGGGGGGGGGGGGGGGGGGGGGGGGTTTAGTGCGAGTTTTAGTCTAAATAAGGTGGGGTAAGTCTTGAGATTGTATTTTGGTTGTTAGTATGTTGGGATGGCAAGTAAGGAGAAAGAGGGTTGTTGACAATGAGATGAGTAAAAGACCGAAATAACCCTGCGCTGAGAGCGTTTCTCTTTCTCCACCTCTTTCCCCTAAAATTCTCCACCACCACCATCATCTTCTTCTGAAATCGAGACGACCAAAATTGAAATTCATAATCTTAATCCTAATTCTCTAATTCTTGAGAGAGAGAGAGAGAGATGATTCCACAAGAGTGGACACCCCTTGCGGCAATCAATGCACTCACAAATACGCTGCCTTGATGCAGATTCCTTGTATGTTTTCTTTCCATCTTCCTTCTCTAACATTCTTTATATCTATTCTTCTTTCTTTTATTTAATTTAATTGTCATTCATTTGTAAACCTGCATTTTCATATGTATGTCTCCCAAATTCATACGGATTTTTTACTGCTCTTCAATATGTTTATATTCTAATTTATGATGTTGATGCTGTAACTGGTTATTCAAGATGCTAATATAGTAATGTTGTATGCCCTATTTTTTTTTTAATCCTAAATTGTGTGGAGTTACGTGCCCCGAAGACGTTGGTGGTATATGAAGTGGGTGTTTGGGTAAACTTCTTCCCCCTCCTTTTGACTTATTTAGAAGGGAGAAATATAGTGTTTGGGTAATGATTTGAAAAAGGAGAAGTTGGTTGGTTGTGACTTTTTGTTTAGGAGAAAAAGAGATAGAAAAGAAGAAAATGAGAAGTGTATCCAAACATGCCGAAAGTCGGGCATTTAGCATCCCTCATGTCATGTGAACAGTTAGTTAATGTGGAATTTTTGTAAATGTGTTATCATCATGTTTGAGGCTTCTTTATGCTTATTATTATTATTATTATTTTCCTTCTTTCTTTATCATCTCAGAAATACCACTACCTTAGTAAAACCATACATACATACATACACTATTATTTCTCAAACACCATATCCTCAACATCATTTTCAACACTTCACAATAATACACTAATACCTATTTCCTACCCAAAAAAAAAAAACAAACAAACAAACCAAAATTAGTCTTCCCATGCTTTTCTTAGCAGCATAAGCTTATATAGTTCTGGATAGATTGCTAGTACAGACCATGTGGTAGTTTAAACCTTAAAACATGTATGATGTCTTTCCTTCTTCTTTGCTTACTCATGTTTTCATGTGAACTGCACCTAATTAATGTCACGACAAGTTAATGAATCTAATATCCCATTCGGTTTCAAAATAGTTGCTAGTTTTTATATTACTATGTCATTTTCTTAATAATTATAATTACTATTGTTGTTTTGGTTTCCGCTTTGGCAAATGTATGTTTTACCTATTATAAGCATCTCCGAATGTTCTCACGTGATTGAAAACAATATTATTATCAAATTCAGTCTTTCTTTGGTTTGGTGATTGTCCTTTGATATTGCAGGGAGGGTCTTCTGTAAGAAAGGGTGTAACGCTGATGGTGATACATTGGAGGAATGTAAGTACCAATTTTACTCTTTCAACTTTGTAACAATTTCGTTTTGAAAACTCACATTGGAGATCTGCATAGTTGCATACATACATACATACATACATACATACATACATACATGGAGCTAGCCTGCGAGAACTGCATAAACACGTGTACGCATTGCTTTAAATGTCATACATACATAAGGCTCTTATGTAACTGCACACCTACTTCTCTATCTCTCTCGTACTTCATCTGATTATCCCTACGTACGTACAAAGTGCTTATTGCGGTTCTTGTGCTTCACCATGTGTAGAAAACGCCCTGTGTATGTTTGTTTGGGTTTGATATATTATTCGGTCTTATTTTCTGTAACAATATTCAGGCGTGAGTGAGTGCGATGAGATATGCTACAAAGACCCAGTTTTAAAAGATCAGCAGTGGAGTGCTTACATTGATAGGTCTCCTGGTTCTGCCAGCTACTCACAGGTTTTTGATCTTATAATTTGTCATCAACTTGTAGCTTTATTTAGAGAGGTATTAATTTCGACCCATTTACTTATGAATGGGTTGTTCGAGTTATTTTTGGTCAACTAGCTAATAAAAATTGCCCAAAAGGACAGGTCAAAGTTCAAACAGGAATAAAAGTCACCTGGATTATATATTTGCTGCATATAACCCTTTGAATCATGAATTCTGAAAATTAGATTGTAATTAAAATTATTAAATCATATTTGACACTCTATATTTATTAAAATAAGCTGTGGACAGAAATATTTCAGGTCAACCTAAATGTTAACTTGTTCGGATCCGTTAACCCGCTTGACCAACCCACCCATATATGCCTAAGCAGGCTAGCCTGGATGCAAATATCTGCTCTTTTTATGATGATGAATACAATACTGGATTGTGCAGAAATGTCTAAAATCTAAATGCTGGATTTTGAATTTGCACCACCTTTTAATTCCTCTAATCAAATATGTGAATATTTCGGTTACCAATTGTGTCAAATGTCTTAATAAATTTATTATAAATGGTGATATCTGCCTTTTGTTTTTTCAGGATTGCTTTCATGCTTGCGTCTCGGGCTGTGGCTATAAGGTCAGCTACTACTCAACTTATGTGTTTAATTTATATCAAATGCAATTTCATAGAGTTATGACTTATGAGATTAGTGAACATGAATTCATAATTTGTATAACTATTTATAATCAAAACATTTGTTTTTTGTCTCAAATATATTGGGCGCATCAAACTCCGCTCGTTTTGTCCTGTAAGGATACAATTCTTCTTTTTTTTTTTTTACCATCATACCATATTACGGGGACATATATGTACTTAGTTACCTAGAAGGTAGAAACTAGGGAGGGGTATTCATAAACTGTTAAAACAACTAAATTGCCAAGCGGCCACTCAGAATTGGACCGTGAAGTAGAAACCATAAAATGTAAAAAAAAAAAAAAATGCTTACAAGCATAAGAAGTTTGAAATTAATTAACGCATCTGTTCCTTCTGATTAAAAGTTGCACCATTTTGTTTGGTTGCATACAATTGCAGTTTGATATTCCACCGGAGAAGGTGACCGGAATTCATCCAAATCGGCCATCACCACCACCACCTGCCGCGCTAAAAGTGATCCAGCAGTAGACAAATCCAAAAAAGTATCTGAAGACGTACCCTGCACATCAGCATAACAGCAGCAGTAGAATTGTTATGAGACAGGTAATACCGAATTTTTGACATCTTTTACCTGAAATCGTTAGAAACCAGGGATAATGTTATCAATTTCTGCTTTCGCTTAGCGTCTTTTGATACCTTACCTTACCTAAACAAGTACATTGGCAATGAGCGATTAATCTATTGGCATTTTGACAATTCATTATATGATTTTGAAATTGCGTATTTTGTTGGTGTTTTCAATGCATGGTGAGAATAAAATGTTTTAGAATAGCCCCCATAAATAATGTTTCCTTTCATTTTTCAATCATTTGCTAACGTTGATGGTCATGAGTAACGTTTTCAAGGCTTAGCTAGACACTGGTTTATCTAGTTTATTATTTATTAATTATCTTTTAAATAAAAATTATTTTAATAACAGAGCTCGGTCAATTCAACTTTTTAATTAGCTCATAACGACTAACTTGTGATCGCTTCACTCATCTACACTCCTCCCCTATTCATATAATTGATTTTCTGTTATGATAGACCCATGTGGGGCATCCATCTGCGATTGACACTTATAGTTATCAAGGCGCACTCAAGGTCTGAAAAAAAAAACCACACAAATAAAAAATAAATAGAAATATATTATGTATTAGAAAAACAATATTCTTATTCAAAGAAAATAAACTAGAGCCTTTTATGTGACATGTAAAAATCATCTAATTACACTAACATCAACAAAAATTATGGTTTTGCCCTTCGTAGTACAAAACTACAAATCTGGATTAATTTCAAACCCTGGCGAAGCAGTTACGATTTCTAACGGTCAGAAGTAACTTTGATTTTGTTAACGCTGCTGCTGGACACAATTCCCGACCTCCTTCGCCTAGCTGCCAATTGATTAGCTCAATGGTGGCTTAACCGCCAAACCCGTCACCCATTGTCGCTTAATCAACTCCCGTAAGCCATTTTGGGGTATTTAAGTAAAACGAAGTTCAAATTTGTGAAACTAGACCGAAAACCCTTTCCGATCTAACTATACATGAGGCATGCAAATTCGTATCGGCTATTAACACCTTGTCCAAACCCTAAATCGGGTTGCCGAAAACCCGACACGAACCCCTAAGCCTCACCCGATGGTGATCCTCGATATTGGATCCGCCGTTGAGAGAAATGTACCGATGGAGAGTAGAGGGTTAAAGAGAGAAACAGTTATGAAAAGGTTTAAGATGAAGGTGTATGTTACCATGTTAAGCATATGAGGATGTTATGCATCCACTTAATTTTTGTCAGAATTGTAAATTGTTTTCATTGATGAAATTTATTCTTTTTTTTTTTTTATGATGGACTTGGTAAAAATATGTTGCATAACCAAACATACATTTAGTAGTTATGCATTGATTGTGTTGAACGGGTATATGGGTTTGAGTTTCATCAAAGTTATGGGGTTGAATATCGTTGTCATCGAAACAGATTCTGAAGCTGCTCTTTTACTAATCGTCGTGCATAATGTGGATGACTCTGATTCGCTAAGTTGGACCACCAACTCCTGAAAGAAGGATATGGCACACCTAAAATGTTATATGCTACATGTATGTAAAAAGTGATAAAAATAAGTGTGTTTGCGTTTCATCAGCCACCTCCTTGACCTCCTCGACGACCACCCCATCATTTTGTCAACTTCCTCTGCCATCAATTATCTTCAAACCAACATCGCAATCTTTAAGTCAAAAATGATCGCAATCCTTTCTCCAAAAATGATAGTGGTGCGGAGTTGTAATGGTGGAAGGTGGTGGTTTGATAGTGGTGGTGAACGAAGTTGAGTGTTTTGTTTTAAAGATTTATAATAATGTTTTAAGGATTTATAATAATAAAAAGGGGTATTAAATAATCCAAAGTTTTTCCCATTGGCCAATAATAATCCGAGCTTTAACGTTTGGCCAATAATAAACCTTTTTTCTGACGTGGCATTAAAAAAATAATTTCCACGTCATCCGCCACGTCATCATTTTTTACACGTCATCTGCCACGTCAGCATACACTAACCCACTTAGTTCAGAGTTAACGGAGGTCCATTTTTGACACCCACATGTCCACTTGGGATTATCCTGGGCCAACGTTAAAGTTCGGATTATTATCGGCCAATGGCCCAAACTTTGAATTTTTAAAATCCAATACCCCTTATGTTTATAAACTATAGTTAGATATAGCAGGGTGAAAAGGGTTATTATACACATGCAATAACTATCATTAGACAGTTATATAACTGCCATTTGTAAGGGTATAAATATCCATGTTGTATGAACATTTGAATGTGTAACAGTGTGTAGTGGTTTTCTCTATTCTGTGTGTTGGAGTATTATGACCAAAATCAACAACAATAATGATACAATAACTTGGAGGGGCAAAACTGTCGAACTGATAAAGTTCTATGTGAGGGAAATAACTTTCAGGCGACTTATTCACTTCTTGTGAAACTTCAGGGACGGTTTGTGCACATTTCAATATGTAGCTGTTAGAAGTCGTTATAAGGGCTGATTAGGCTTTCGAATAGGTTTCAATTGTTTTCTTTGTGATCTCTCGATCCTTTCATTCTTTTCTTACTCCTTTGGCTGAAGTTCTATAATAATAAACATTTAATCATTCAATTCGATTCCTTTCTTGATTGTTTCTTTGATCTATTGTAATTGTTAAGTCTTAAGATTGTGTTGTTTCGATTGATTTCTCAACAAGTGGTATCAGAGCCAGGTTGGCTCGAGAATCTTGAAGACGGTGTACTCTGTTTTTTACTTAGATCGAAAGAATGGTGTCAATGAAGTATGATCTGGAGAAATTTGATGGCAGGAATGATTTTGGGTTATGGAGAGTCAAGATGAGAGTCCTCTTGGTTCATCAAGGGGTTGTAGATGCTCTGTTAGGTGAAGCCAATTTGCCAGACACACTGAATGATAAAGAAAAGAAGGACATATTGAAAAAGGCACACAGTGCCATTATTCTGAGTTTGGGAGACAAGGTGTTAAGAGAGGTTTCCAAAGAAGTGTCTGTTGCTGGTGTGTGGGCCAAACTTGAGTCATTGTATATGACTAAGTCTTTGGCAAAAATGATTGTATCTAAAGAAGAGGCTGTACACATATCAGATGAGCCCAGGAAAGTCTTTAGAAGATCACACTGATGAGTTTAATAAGTTAGTGAATGATCTTGAGAATATAGATGTTGTTCTTGATGATGAAGACCAGGCAATTATATTTTTGACATCTCTGCCAACTTCTTATGAGCATTTTGTTGATACACTCATGTATGGTAGAGAAACTCTATCAATGGTAGAGAAACTTTAAATTCGAAAGAATTAAAGAAAAGAAATGATCCAAAAGAAGAAGGTGGAGAAGGTCTACTGGTGAGGGGAAGGCCTGTTCAAAGAAATGCTAAGCAGAAGTCCCAGTCAAGATCAAGGTCTAAGTTTAAGAGGAGGTGTTTTGTCTGCAACTCAGACAAACATTTCAAGAAGGACTGTCCTGAATGGAAAAAGAAGAAAGGTGAAAGTTCCAGTTATAAGGCTCATAATGCAAGATCAGGAGATGAATCTCCTGATGGGTATGACAGTTCTGATGTGTTGATTGTAGTTAGTAAAGAAGATACAAGATCTTTGGTGATAACAACCAAATATGGAAATATGATAGCAGAATGGGTCATGGACTCAGGATGCTCTTTTCACATGTGTCCACACAAGAAGTTTTTCAAGAATCTTGTTATGAAAAATCTGGGCAGTGTGCAGATGGGAGATGACAGGCCATGTCAGATTTTAGGAGAAGGATCAATCATTCTAATGTTAGAAGATAGTATAGAGTTTCAGTTAAACAATGTAAGATACATTCCTGGTTTAAAAAGAAACTTAATATCTTTGGGTACATTGGAAAGTGATGGATATACAGTGAGTCTAAAGAATGGCAAGGCTAAGGTGATAAATGGTTCAAGGGTAGTGTTAACTGGAACCAGAAGAATTAATAACATATATGTCCTTGATGGTCAAGTGATGGAATGCGCTTTGACTGTTGCTGGTGACAAGAAAAACAATTCAGCAGTCCTGTGGCAAAACAGGTTGGGACATATCAGTAATCAAGGCTTAGCAGAGTTAAAGAAATAGCAGGTAATTCCTGAATTAAGTCTATGTGATTTAGATAAGTGTGAACACTGTATAATTGGTAAATCACATAGGGTGAAATTTGGGAAAGGGGTACATAGTACTAAGGGTATATTAGACTATGTTCATGCTGATTTATGGGGGCCTGCTAGAACACTTTCTCTAGGTGGAGCTAGGTACTTCTTGAGTATATTAAATGACTATTCAAGAAGGGTTTAGGTGTATATCCTAAAGACAAAAAGATGAGGCATGTGACAAGTTTAAAGACTGGGTTAGTTTGGTAGAAAATCAGAAAGAAAAGAAGGTAAAGAAGTTAAGAACAGATAATGGTTTGGAGTTTTGTAGTAGTTGGTTCAATAAGTTTTGCAGAGATAAGGGTATAGCAAGGCATTTAACTGTGCCTGGTACCCCACAGCAAAATGGGTTGATTGAAAGAATGAACAGAACTATTTTAAACAAGGTTAGATGTATGTTATCAGGTTCTGGTTTACCTAAGACTTTCAGGGCAGAAGCAGTGTCAACTGCAGTGTATTTGATTAATAGAGTGCCATCATCTGCTATTGGTATGAAGATACCAATAGAATTATGGTCAGGTTCTCTAGCTGATTATGAAGATCTAAGGGTGTTTGGGTCATTGTGTTATGCACACATTGATCAAGGTAAGTTGGAACCCAGGGCTGAGAAGTGTGTTATTCTGGGATATCCTGAAGGCACAAAAGGGTATAGAGTTTGGAGAATGGACAATGTTAGTCCAAAAGTGAAACTCAGTAGAGATGTGGTAGCATTCTTTGAAGATGTGATGTATAAAGATTAGCTGAAAAAGGATCAGTCACAAGTGCCAATACCAGAATACAATGAAGGGCAGATTGAGGTGGAGTTGAATGGAGAATCAGGAAGTAATGATACTAATCCAGCAAGTGGAGAAGCTCCATCAAGTGAACATCAATCTGGGTACAACTTGGCTAGAGACAGGCCAAGAAGAGAAATCATTAAACCAGTAAGGTTCAGGAATGATGTAACCTGGCCTCATATGTGTTTAATGTTGCTGAACAAGAGTCAATCTTTGAACCTTTGACTTATGATGAAGCTGTTAACTCAGTAAATCATGATCAGTGGAAGGCTTGCAATGGATGATGATATGAACTCATAAAGAAAAATGGAACTTGGGTATTGGTTGACAAACCAAAGAATCAGAAGTTATTTGACTATAAATGGATATTCAAGCTGAAAGAAGGGATAAAAGGAGTGGAGGCACCAAGGTTCAAAGCAAGATTGGTAGCCAAGGGATTCACTCAGAAGGCAGGTAATGATTATAATGAAATATTTTCCCTGTAGTAAAGCATACATCTATAAGGGTAATATTGTCATTAGTGGCTGCCTATGATCTAGAGCTTGAGCAGTTAGATGTTAAAACTGCATTTTTACATGGTAACTTAGAAGAGGAGATATATATGAAACAACCTTTAGGTTATGAAGAACCAGGCCAGGTAGAAAAGGTATGTTTGTTGAAGAAATCTCTGTATGGTCTGAAGCAATCCCCAAGGCAGTGGTATAAGAGGTTTGATGAGTATATATTAAAGATTGGGTTCAGCAGGAGCAGCTATGATAGTTGTGTTTATTTGAAAGAATATGAAAAGGGTAAATATGTCTATTTACTCTTATATGTTGATGACATGTTGGTTGCCTGCAAAGACACTGATCGGATCACATTAACAAAGCAAATGTTAATGAGGGAATTTGAAATGAAAGAGTTGGGCAGTGCTAAGAAGATTCTTGGTATGGAGATTTTGAGAGATAGAGATGCTGGGATAATAAAGTTGTCTTAGAAAAGTTATCTTGAGAAGATCTTATCCAGTTATAGAATGGAAGACAGTAAAATTGTGACTGTGCCAATGGGTCAACATTTTAAACTATCTAAGCAAGATGGGCCTAAGAGTGATGCTGAACTTGAGAAAATGTTGAAGGTTCCTTATTCTAATGTAGTGGGAAGCCTGATGTATCTAATGGTATGCACAAGGCCAGATTTGGGGTATGTTGTTGGATTGGTGAGCAGATTCTTAAGTAATCCAGGAAGGTCCATTGGGAAGCTGTAAAATGGATTCTCAGGTATCTTAAAGGTACTAAAGATGTAGGATTATTGTTTGGAAAGAATCCAGGTTGTGGTAATATGGTGCAGGGATATGTGGATGCAGACTTTGCCAAAGATCTTGACAGGGGTAGATCAATAACTGGTTATGCTTTCAAAGTTAATGGAAGTCTAGTCAGTTGGAAGTCAACCCTGCAACACATTGTGGCTCTATCTTCAACTGAGTCAGAGTATATTGCTCTGACAGAAGCAGTCAAAGAGGCAATGTGGCTTAAAGGTTTTGTTTCTGAGCTTGGTATGAATACAGATGACACTTTGGTATTGTGTGATAACCAAATTGCTATTCAGCTGGCTAAAAATCCTATGTTCCATGAGAGGACCAAGCATATAAATATGAGACTGCATTTTATAAGAGAAGTGGTTAACTCAAAGCAAGTAGCTGTTGAGTATGTGGATACCAATCTCAATGCTACTGATTTTCTAACAAAAGTGGTTCCTGGATCGAAGTTTAAAGTCTGTTTGGACTTGTTAAGTATTGGAGTTGGATAATCTTGTTGATTATTGGCATAAAGGTGGAGATTGTTGGAGTATTATGACCAAAATCAACAACAATAATGATACAATAACCTGGAGGGGCAAAACTGTCGAACTGATAAAGTTCTATGTGAGGGAAATAACTTTCAGGCGACTTATTCACTTCTTGTGAAACTTCAGGGACGGTTTGTGCACATTTCAATCTGTAGCTGTTAGAAGTCGTTATAAGGGCTGATTAGGCTTTCGAATAGGTTTCAATTGTTTTCTTTGTGATCTCTCGATCCTTTCATTCTTTTGTTTCTCCTCTGGCTGAAGTTCTATAATAATAAACATTTAATCATTCAATTCGATTCCTTTCTTGATTGTTTCTTTGATCTATTGTAATTGTTAAGTCTTAAGATTGTGTTGTTTCGATTGATTTCTCAACACTGTGGTTCACGGGTTAACCTGCACAAACTGCCGAACCCAATCTTTGTTCCTACTAAATGAGCCTAAAGTTATAATTGATCATGGGTTAACATTACTGGCACCGACCGAACCAAGCAACCTATCCGCTGGAACCTTCTGTAGCAGTTGTACCATTTGTTACCAACTATGAGTTCCTACCGACGAGCCAACTAACTTCTAGATATACAAAGGCGGCTCTCATCATTATGAGTGTGCGCCCTCAAAACGCCACATTGAAACCTCACATTTACTAGCAATCTAGAGTTAAAAAGAAAGGTTATCCAGTTCACTTATTAAAGATCATCAAATTAGCATAATCATGTAAATTGGATTACTCCGTGTGGTTTCAAAACAGTTTACATATGTTCTATTTATTCATGCCTCTGTTTTATTAAGTTGAGAAACCTATCTTCAAATCCCAAAAATAGTGATAACTACGCGGGTTTGGAAAAACGAACCAAGGTCGAGATCTCTGATTTAAAACCAGACAGGTCAAACAATATATGGATAGAAAGATCAAAGTTTCCTTAGAGCTAAAACAAATTCAATGATGTTTTTAAACTACTCATCAGTTGTAGAGGATCTGCAAAAAGTTAGTCATTAAGGTCTCGGAAGAGTTCAGGAAGATGAGCATTGGTGAGTTTGGTCCTCTTACTGATCTCAGTCTTCTTCTGTTTTGGTTCATTCAAAATATTACCATCACTCTTCTTTTTGCTGTGTTTGTCGTCGGTTCGTTCTTCTGTAGGTCCCCCTCAATATCCAGCATGCCCTGTGGCAACTCAATTGACCTGAATAACTGTTTAAGTTCATCATCGACATTGATCCGGACTCTTGGATCATTTGGGTATGCTATTTCTTAATGTGAATTGAAATTTGATAGCAGACAGATCTGTCGAGCATCTTTCAGAGCCTGAATTTCACCAAGTAATAATAATCAGTTTCATGGTTCCATTAGTTTAAACGAGCCGAGCCGCTTGTAAGCTACTCAAGATTAGCTTGCTAAATCTCAAATCGAGCCAAACTTCAACCAACTTTTATTAGAGCTCATTTAGGAAACGAGCTTCATATGCGAAGCTTGACTAGCTTGAGTGTTAGAAGATTATAATCAAGAAATGAAAAAGTCAACGAAAAAGTCAACTGCACAAATAAAAGGCGCCAAAACGCAGCAGTTATGTCGGTTCAGATTTAGGACACGTCGGTTATTTTAGTTAGTTATTTAACCGCCAATATGTATGTATAAATACCCTCCAATGTACAGAATTATTTGTGTTGAAACATTGATATTATTGTGTGTATAACAAAAGGTTTCCCACCCTCTGTTCTTCCATTCGAGTCACTGCACAATCTTTGTGCATACTCACCATGTTCATTCTAATCCTATAAACCAAGTATAATATGCAAAGCAGGGAAACAACAGTTGGTATCAAAGCGAGACGCTCTTGGGAAGATAAAGACGAAGAAGAAGAACCTGTGCAGAAAATATCCGATCCCCTGTTTTGCAAAACTAATCGGAAGTTATTATATCGAAGATCGAACAACAGTGAATGTTTGTTTGTTTGATTTATACTTGGTTATTGTTATCATAATAATCAGAAGAGATGCAAACAGATTTAAAAGACAAAACGCAGAAATCGGTTTCCACCGAGAAGTTTCGGCAAGGCAGAAAAAAAACCGAATGTTTCGATCAAGAACCCGTAGTTTATTCGATATTGGAGAAATCAGAAGATGTTTATTGTGTGGAGACAGAAGACGAGTGTATAGGAAGGCACCTTTAATCTCCGAAGTGAAGTATGATATGGAGAAAGAAGACGAGTGTAGAGGAAGACACCGTTAATCTCCGAAGTAAGAATTTGATCGTGAGGATCAACGGTTGAAAGCCGAGAGGGCTATTATAGAAGAAAGAAAGGATTGTGATAATCCTCTTAACATCAATTTATCAAAAGTTCAATATCGTATTATCATCGAAGATAGAAGATTTAAAGAATGGTTCAAGGCGATTACAGAAAGAAGAAAGATAGAAGAGAAGGACTGCACAACGAGGATGAACATGAACAGAGTAAAGATTATCATTTCTTGATTAGGGGAGAGATTGTTAGAAGATTATAATCAAGAAATGAAAAAGTCAACGAAAAAGTCAACTGCACAAATAAAAGGCGCCAAAACGCAGCAGTTATGTCGGTTCAGATTTAGGACACATCGGTTATTTTAGTTAGTTATTTAACCGCCAATATGTATGTATAAATACCCTCCAATGTACAGAATTATTTGTGTGGAAACATTGATATTATTGTGTGTATAACAAAAGGTTTCCCACCCTCTGTTCTTCCATTCGAGTCACTGCACAATCTTTGTGCATACTCACCATGTTCATTCTAATCCTATAAACCAAGTATAATAAGCAAAGCAGGGAAACAACATTGAGAGCATTAGGGGTGAGCATTTCACAAGAACCGACCCGACCCGCTACAGAACCGACACGACCCGAGACCCGACATCCCTATAAACACAGAACCGAATTGAAACCCTAATCCTAGGTTTGGTCATCGGTCCATGGACCTACGGTTCCCTCGGTTCTTAATCCAAAACCCGACCCGAAATAAAGCATCCAATCCTCTTTACAGGTTTAGTTCGATTTGCTGATTTGATGATTTGCTGATCAGAAGAAGGCTCCGATTTGGTACAGGTAAGTTGTTTTTTAGCCTGATTAGTTGGTTTGATGTGTTTCTTAATGCTTTAATGTGTGTTCTTATGTGGGTTTCAAAGTAATTTTGCCCCAAAATGGTTTGATGTTTGTTATTTGTTAACCTAATCTTGCTTACAAAATGGTTTGATGTTTCTTATGTGGGTTTCAAACTAGAAAGCTTGTAACCTTAAAGATTATAACTTACGTCAGTTTTCCTGTTGATTACACATGTAGATTTCCATATAGGCATGACAATTAGAAAAAGAAAATGGAACAAGTTTATTGAATTTTGTAGTTGACAACTTTTTGTTTGACCTGGAAGTCAATGTAACTTTGGTTTGACCAGACATGTATTATAGATGGAATACAAAAAAAAATATTATGAACCACTAATAGTCTTATCAATATTATACATAAAGTGGGTACTTAATTCTGTATGTTTTCTATAAAACTTATTATAAAGCCAAATTCATCAAAGCTGTATGTTTTCTATAAAACTTATTATAAAGCCAACTTCGCTCAACTTCGCTCTAACTAGTAATTCTGTATGTTTTCTATAAAACTTATTATAAAGCCAAATTCATCAAAGCTGTGATAATAGATTAAACATTGTAGGACAAGGGCGACATGTTGCCACCAAGCTTGTAGCCTTATATATGTTAAGTCCTTCTGCCATTTCGCTTGAATCAACTTCGCTCTCACTTGTTCGCTCCAACTAAAATACAGTTTTAATATGCAATCCTAAATACTTTGAAAGTCCACTTATTAATGTATCAAAACACAATAAGCAGATAAACATTTTTTAATAAGCAATCTCGAACACCCCATTAATATTCCCTATGTCCTATGTAAGTTGGCCTACTTCCTACTTTGGATGGATCATGAATTTGCACATTTTTCAGTTTTATTAGAGGTGGAATGGGTCATAACGAGTAATTTATATAGGTCGGGTTTGCTCCAAATGCCTTGCATCCTAGATTTTAGATGGTGGTTTAATGCCCACAATAGAGATCTGAAGTGAACTGAGGTATTCATAACTACCTGATAGAGATCTTATTGACCCATTCATGACTAATAAAACGGGTCAAAATTGACATCTTTAAGGCTAACTATTTGGATTTAATTTTCATACAGGATGTATTAAAACCAACTTGGGTCTCCAAAATTGATTAGATCAAAAATCGAAATAATTTCGTGTCACATATTAGTAGAAAAATTATATTGTTTCAGTAATAAGCTATAGTATTCGAAAAATTGTATTTTTTCTGGATTCTTTATCTGTCTATCTCCTAAATTGATTATATCAAAAAAGCTATTTTCATGGCTAAATTATTATAATTACTGCTTATAGTGGCTACAATTCCTTCTATATCATCGTTAAATTGCATTCTTCTCCCCAATACAACTTATAGAAGAAGGTTTAAGCATTAGCATTCACACTAATAAACCATAGTATACATGTATCTGTTTTTGAATCGTGCATTAATAATATTTATATTACTTGTTTTAACAGAAACTCCTACTCAAGACGCAGCAGCATCAACAACCATATACATATGGTTAGCTACAAATCTGATAACTATAACATGAAAAAGTGTACCAGCTAGGGAGCACAAGGGACCACAGCAGGTATATGACAGAAGCATGTATACGTAGGAAGGCTACAGGTTTTAGGAATTCAGCAACTTTTTTATAATTGATATTATGTGTAGGTAGCAAAATGTTATATAGGAATTCATAGCATAGTATGCGTAGTTTTTATAGAAATTATAGGAGATCACTATTTTTTTTACATTGATGTCAATGAATCTTTAAAAAAAACTCAGGAAAAGGTTTATATGATTAGTTAGGAAATTAGATTGATAAGTTTGATATTTGAATAACATATATGATTAGTCATTAGTTAGGAAATTATATTGATAAGATTAAATATTTGAATAATCCTGCAAAACTAATCACACCTATTCGGTCCAGTTTTTTTTTCGGTTTTTTAAACAACTCTGGACCGACCTGACCCAAGACCCGACTTGGGGGATATACAAGAACCGACTACAGAACCTAAACTACATACCGGTTCGGTTCAGGTCTAAAATCGGTTCGGTTCTCGGTTTTTATTTCGGTCCGGCCCGATTATGCTCACCCCTAGAGAGCATAAACGAGCCTCGTATTCATTTAAATATAATAACAGTCATCATCATCATCATCATCATCATACTCAGTTAATCCCACCTATAGCAAAGCTAAGGTAGGGTCTGAGGAGGGTAAGATGTAGACAGCCTTACCTCTATCCCCTGAGAATAGAGAGGCTGCTTCCAGTGAGACCCCCAGCTCGATGTGGTTTTGTGTCAAGCCTTGGACATAAGGCACATAACACTTAGCAATCGGGACAAACTCGATTGGTGCATGTACCCCCCTTGTCTTTTGGCTATCAACGCCACCACATGATGCATGATTAACCGTCCGTCGTTTTTTAACATTATTTTCACGAAATTAGTAAAATAACGTTAAAACTAGTGCAACTTTACTTTTGCCCCCCAAGGGCCACACATATATACATTATATGCGCACACCGTAAGTGGGGCGTAAAAATAATTATGATAACAGTATAAATTATATATAATATTAATCAAAAGACACTTTAATAGTGCCTTCTAACTAAAATGCGCCGCTTAAGGCTTACAAAATTTTCAAACATACGGTGACACTTATTTTATATTTTTATTGATACATCTTTGTGTGGAGCTACAAATAATTTAGTTTTCATATTTCACCTAAATACATGTACTATTGTACTCAAAGCTTGTAATAGGGTTTAACTGTTGCATCGTGTGAATGAATGCGAAAAATTGTTACCCATAGAACTACTAAATACTCATGCACAACAAACGCGCACCGCCGCAAAGTGTGGGTAATTTCTACCGTGTACCCGCAACAACGCGTGGATAACAACTTTTTTTGTTGATTTACCTTTGAATATCGATACCGTACCATGGCGATCATTTTTGATACAGTTACCGTTGCCCAATTTAACCATTTTTTGGGAACCGGTACTGATTCCGTACCAGTATAGTGATTATACGCACGTCCCGCGGCAACGCGCGGGTAACAAATACTCTAGTTATAAATAATTATACGATTACAAAACGTATGTTGTTATATATGTAACTATAATAAAAGTAACTAACGAATAAGTTACGATAATATATAAAACTATAACTATAGATAGACATCAAAAGAATTATATAACATCTATACTACTATATAATACATATTGAATGGGTAAGAAGGTCATTTCATCAAAACCCTTAAATTTAAGAGTTTTACAACTCAAGAAGCACAATGTACAAATGCCTAAGCATAAGCTCACATCCGTCTTTTTGTCGTCGTAATACTATTTTCTGATTGGTCAGAAATACACAACCTGGATACCTATCCATACAGTTACAACAGTTAACAACCTTTAGATTAAAATCTATCCAACGTCTTACCTCACCTCATTAGCTTCATCTTCCCCAAAACCTTGAAAAAATTTAAAACTTCCCGCTCATCATAAACCTTTTCCCATAAGTAGGCTTCAAATTCGTAGTTCCTCAATCCACTCATAAGAGTTACAAAAAAACATTTTCGATTACTTCCATATGACCGGTGCAAACAAACTGCCGGATAATCCGCCCGAGCAAATGCTCCTGGAAAGAAACTCGCTACCAAGGCTGCTCGAAAGTCGGCTCTGTTGACGTGAAGAAGTCGCAGAGTTGCTGACCGGGAAACCGTTGCGTGTGGTATGGATCGGTGATCTTTTTACACACTTGCAATCCCAGTCTCCGGTAACAACCGGAGGTTAGCGTACGAACGTCAAGAGTCATCCGCCGTCGGAGGTTGTTGCTGGTTGGATGAGTTTGCGATCTCAATATACGGTAAACACGTAACCGTGGAACTTTATGGTGTCATAACAGACTATGGCCGGAACTGAAACACCGGTGGTTGGACGCCCCCTCTGTCTTCCCATATCTCATGTGACAGTTAATGTTTAGAAAAAAAAAAGTCATAAATGAATTAATTGGTTTGTGGTTTTGATATGAACCATGGTTTCAACCATTGTTATTTTGTGCTGGTGACAACTTATCATTACCTCTTGTATCATATTGGACTTATATGCAGTAAGATATTTCATGATACTTACATTTGACTTTGAAATTTAGTAATTATTATTATTATTATATTATTATTATTATTATTATTATTATTATTATTATTATTATTATTATTATTATTATAACTAATAATATTAGCCATTTTGATTCATATAAAAAACTTTTATCGTTAATTTGTTTTAAGAAAAGGAGAACGAAACACTTATTTTGATAAGGTATGTTCAAATTATTATTTCTACCAGCTAAGAGTAATTATTTATTTATTTTTATTTTTTTACTCATCTACCGAGTGGTTAAATATTCTTAGCTTATTAATTTCTCATTTTACTTATATTTACATTAACCTTAAATGCATTAATAAAAATTCATAAATGATAATATCAAATCCGAGTTTTTATTTTTACTATATTGAATATAATTACTTGTGTAAAACAGATTAATAAATGGTACTATAAAATCTCATTTGACATACAGTTACACTAACCTCTATATTATCCATTGTAACTGTTTATAAAACAAAAATATTATTAAGTTGCTCTATAAACATTATATATATAACATTCACGTAATAAAACAAATGTTTAGATAAAACTGGAAGCATGTGTTCCAAACAATTTATGAAATAAACAAATTTAAAAAATCACTTTACCATGCATAAACATATACCATGGAACCGCATGACATAGATACACCACATTCTTGATATAAATAAGAAAACTAAAAGATGTTATATTACATCGTTTGGGGTGTTAGTGAGGATAACTAACCTAACAGAAAACAAATACCGCATTGTAATGTTGTTACGATCGGTAACTTTCCTATTAGCACTACTAAAAACTCTCCAAACCACCTACTTCAAATATATTTCATAATCTTTATAAAATAATTTTATTGCATGTCATAGTCTCGGGCTATAAAACACAAATATAAGTAAAGTTTACATTTAAATTTACTACAAATATATGTTGTGAGCATCTTTAATTTTCACTTATAATTGATGTAATGGATAGACCTCATCAATACCAAAAAAAAAAACAAAAAAATAATTAATGAAACCAACACATATACAATGAAGTAATAAATAAACTAATAAGAAATGTGCGGGTTTTTAAATACTTGGGGCCTAAAACAAATTTTAAATTTGAGGCCATTTCAGCTAAAAAAGAAAAGTTCGATTGTCTGCTTTCAAACCTGATATGTTTGCTAGATTTGAATTTGTGCAAAAATGGAAGTAAACAACTTACCTAATCACTTTTCGGATTTGAGCATTAAAAAAGACCAAGGTCGAAAATCATAACGTCTTCTTTGCTGGTGCGAACAAAATGAATCAAAAAATGCTTAACCCAATCGGCTTTCACAGTATATTGATTTCCTTATTTCTTCGATAAGCATTTTATTAAAAACATGAAGTCATGATCTACATTATGTCATAGTTTATCTATAAAATTCATAATCTGCAAAAGTCAACAACTGAGTGACAAAAGTTAATAGATTATCAATTTACCTTCGAGAGATTGGTAACAAATAAACAATTTTTTATTGACGATTTCGAATGAGCTAAGTCGCTAATGACAACATCTTAGATTTTATTTTTAATCTCGATTTTGATTGTTTAAAAAGAATCAAAGAAGGAAACACACAAAAGATAGTTGGACTTTGAAGATCGTGATTTTTTGATTTAGTTGTATGGCCTTTCATCATCACTACACGATTTAATTTTCAGTCCTCACTTTCCCGCTTTCATTATTTAACCTAATCGCCTTGCCTTTTTTTAGAGTGAGCCACAGTCCAATACTACATAAACAGGCCTAATACAAATATAAATTAACATCGTAGAATGGGGTCATGTCATAAGGCCATGCTTTAATAGACTTATACTTTTTCTAAAGTTTGGTTTTGGTTATTAATATATTTAACTTAACCGGACTGAAAATTAACAATCTAATCTAATAAACCAAACCAATTAACCAATTGGTTAATAAGATTATTTAACTAATAACATTGGTTTTGGTTGAAGCTAATAACTTAATTGAATCGTACCATGCATATCCGTAGAAGTGGTTGTGTTCTCCGCCGCATCGCGCGGGCATCCTGCTAGTACATATATATTCATATTCATTAGCAGACTCGAGCTTGAAAAAAAATACTCATTTTCATGGCTCAAGCTTTAGACATGAAGCTTGAACTAGAGCTCGTTAAACTAAATAACCTGTGCCCGAGCTTAGACGAGTTCAGGCTTGACTAAGTTCATCTCTTTAGAAAAAAACCCATTTGATTAATACATAAATCTTAGGTAAGTCTTCCTCTTTACTTAAGAACTGTCTAACTTAGCAACTTCATGATTTGTCTATATTACCAGCTTACTTACATATATTTGAGCACGACTTTTACAGATTAAAAGATGACATACCGAGAATGCATCGTTCTTCAGGTTAGTTTTCTTTCACTCACGCCATTTTTATTTCACTGGACCAAACCTAACTAGGTTTAAACCCAGTTAGTTTCCTGCCTATGTGGCTTGCCACTTTCGTGCCAAACAGAACATTGGTTTAGTTGTTCTTCAAATCAATTAAACAAAACATAACTCACTATATGTATGCATTTGTATATAAAAGAATATCTCTCTTTTATGAGTCTTGAATGTTATGTGTCGTTCTTCAAATCAAGTAAACAAAACATTACTTTCTTATTGTTTTTTTGGTCAAGTTGTGTAATTGTTTTTTTTTTTGGCATATTTGTTCAGCATTTAGTTTGCAGAATGAGGGGAATATCAAAACTTTGTTGCAATATCAAGCATCTGCAAAGGGACATGATGAACATGAGAAGATTTCTTGGTTGTGTCCCTCGCTGTCGCTTTACGAAAGAAGCCAACTACACCTGTCACTAATTGAGCAACAACAAACTCATCTGAAAAGGGCAAACGAAAGAAGCATTGCCGTGGCAGTAGTAATCCAGCAGAAGCAGTAACAAACTCATCTGAAAAGGGTTTGGTTGGGCACAATTGATATATGCAATCTTATTTTGTTGAAGGCACAACACAAGGCTCAAAGGGTGATGAGGCGAAATGTTAGTGTTGTTTGTTTGTTTTTTTTTTAACTTGTATTATTGCCAGTTTGATTTTTTTGTTTATGTTTTGTTATTCATTGCGTTCATATTGCAATATTTGAAGCCCAGGGTGACATAATTATGAAAAACCTTAATGAAAGTGAAAAGCCCCATAAATCCTTACTATCCTAGCTTCTTTCCCATCAATTAAAAATGAAATATTTGAAGCTCCAGTCAAATTTTTATGACCAGACCATGAACCCCTCTTGAATTCAGTGGCATTCATTTCTCGGCCCAATCCCGATCATTTCCTCATTACTATAAAATCTTTCTGACCCATCCTATCATTACAATGTGTTTTCGTTTTGCAACCCTAGGACCCTCCCGGGTATAAAGCTAGTAAACAATAATATTTAAAAATACATAAAATTCTTTAAATGTATACAAATTAATTTTAAAATGTATAAAATTCTTAGTTGAGCTAAAGCTTGAAATACTTGCTACTCACAAGAAAGGCTCAAACCTCAAAAATAGAGCATGAAATGAATTGAACTCGAGCTTTCATAAATAAAATTAAAATATGCATGAGCTCAAACCAAGAAGATCGGGCTCTGCTCGTTACAACCCTAAACCAGAGCGGACAGCAAAAGTTCCACATAGTCGAGACTAAATGAACACCAGTTCCATGTAGCAATACCTAAATATTAATAATCATTGGATAGAAAGATTAAAGTTTTCTTAAAAACATAACAGATTTATTGATGTTTTGAAACTAATACATCAACTTTCGAGGATCTGGAAACACAAAGTTATAATACATGATTAAAGTTTTATCCCATATCAACAACCCACAATCTCCAACTTCAAGTGGGAAAGAGCTAGCTAGCCATTAAGGTTTCGAAAGAGTTCAGGAAGATGAGCATTGGTGAGTTTGGTCCTTTTAACTGATCTCAGTCTTCTTCTTCTTCTTCTGTTTTGGTTTATTCAAAATATTACCATTCTGAGCCATCACTCTTCTTTTCGCTGTGTTTGTCGCCGGTTTCATCCCATTCTTCTGTAGGTCCCGCTCAATGTCCAGCATGTCTCGTGGCAACTCGATCGACCTAAATAACTGTTTCAGTTCATCATCCACCTTGATGGGGACCCTTGGATCGTTTGGGTACGCTATCTCTTCCTGGGAGTCGAAATTTGATAGCAACCAGATCTGTCGACCAGCTTTCAGAGCCTGAATGTCACCAAGGAATAATAATCAATTTCATGGTTACATATAAAGACAGACAAGCCGAGCTGCTGGTCAACTACGCGATAAAAGTTCAAATTGACCTGGACTTCCACAAGCCTAAACTAGAGCACGTTTAAGAAATGAAGTAACGCCCGAGCATCATATGCGCGCAGCTTGACTATATGCTTGAGAGCGTAATAGAGCCTCGTACTCAAATTACATTAAAAAAAAGGCCAAGCCCTCATACAAGAATTTTTTGTGATTACCTGTAAGTCATCCATGACAGTTGGGTACGCATCTTTGAGATCAGCAACAGCAATACCCTCTGGAAATGTCCGTATTAATTTTAAAAGTTCTTTCTGGTCTCTCACATTATGCTTCGACTGTAAATAACAAATCACACCAACATACAAGTTTATATACACTAAAAGATAAAGAAATGGTTAACAAATGACGTCAAACAGATTAAGATTACTTTATAAGAGAAACGTTTTCCATCATAATTAACTTTCGGGTTCTTTGCCAAACTTTCGAACACGGCCTTATTGCCTTTGACATCAACATAGCATGCTTCATTTATTTGCTCAGCTGTAAAGGACTGCCTTGACTGTAAAATACCAAAACAAAGTTACTTTGATTAATGTTTATAAAACCGCATTTATAAATGCTAATACTTCATAATGTCATAGGTCCTAACCATACTTGCCTGCACCAACAAGACTCTCAGTCCCTTTATAAAGAAATTACAGGCTGTCACAAAACACCATACTTACCAAACAAAAACCATAATATCAGATACTCCCATTTTCAGATTTATGACATACCTTCCTTTATGAAACAAGACAGATTATGAGAGTTTAAAGTGTAAAGAGAAGGAGAAGGGTATAACAAGCATGCTATAAATTGTATTTAACAAAATTCATAAATGTGATTTTTTTTCTTGTTTTTTTTTTTTTTTTCGGAATGGGTATACTTGATATTTCATATGGAGCAAATTTTTAGGGTATATATCAAATTGGCCCATAAATTTTGAACAGGTATATTTGGTATTTGATATTTCATAAATATGGGTTTTTTTTTGTTTGGATAATTATGATACTATGCAAGTTTTTAGGGTATATAGTTATATACTACCATAGTTGTTAAAAGTCATCGCCTCTTGCGCCTAGGCCCATTTTTTAGGCGAGGCGATGCATTTGTGCTTTGAGTGATGAAATTGCGCTTTAATTAACCAGGTGATGGTTTAGGCGCAGATTTCGGCTAGATTCGCAAATTCCGGAGCCAAAACTCGTTAAATTATGGCTAGATTTCTACTTTTATCAAATGAAAACTATTTCTATACACTAATACATCAATATTTTAAAAATTTTTGATGCTAACTAGATGAAAAATAGTATTGATTTAATATATTTTTACTTTATTTTCTTTGGTTGCTTTTTCTTTTCTCAAACCCTAACTTTTTTTTGCACCTCGCCCCGGGCGAGGCATACGCGCCTTGAGTGCGCCTAGCGCCTTTGATAACTATGTATACTACATATCAAAATTGCCCATAAATTTTGAATAGGTATATTTTGCATTTGATATTTCATAAATATGGTTTTATTTTGGATAAATATGACACTATGCAAGTTTTTAGGGGCATATACTACATATCAAATTGCACCATGATCATAGTCTTGGTAAAAGAAATTACATCTTAAAGTTTAACTAAACAGAGTATTATTTTATACAGTTGTCTGACCATCTCACTATTCAAGCATCCTGCTTTAGTTCTTCTATGTACTAGCATGTAATTTTTCCTATAAGTTTTGGAGCAGGGTAAATTGCTTATATATTTTCCATCCACAGCCACAGGGTACTCAAAAATATATATATGATGATATAACCCGATGATGCACAGGCAGGCAATTAAAGAGAAAGAAAAAGAGAGAAGTAGGTACCTCAAATAGTAGATCGATGACTTTCTTGATTTGAGCACCCACAGGGCTCTTCCTTACATTATTAATATGTTGCAACCTCTCAGTGTCATTGGAGAATTTAACAGCAGGAACGGGAGATTTCGACAATGTGCTTGCAGGGACAGCTCTAGGAGCAGGAGTAGTCGTGGTCCTATTGCTTGCTTTAGAGCCAGCAGCAGAAGCAGCAATGCTTGTAAGGGTTGACTGACATTTTTCTTGTTGCTTATTAAACCTATTCAAACTTTCTCGCAATGATCCCATTTGAGCGCAGCCCCCAAACTCAAATAAACACCAAATCTTAGTATTCTAAACGCAAACCAAACAATATGTATAAACAATTCTAATACCTTTGGATTAATTTAACATATATATATATAGGAAGTAATAATATTCAGGTGGTATGGTATGGTAAGGTATTGTTCCACCAATGAAATAACATAAAAAGCAGTAACGATCTACTTCTGAGTTTGGTTTTGAAGCCAAGAATTATAAAGGTACAAAATCAAATCAAATCAAATTAAATCAAAATTTATATAAGAGAAAGTCAGTCATCAAAATTTTAGAAAACAATTGAACTTCTAATGACATATTCTATGCCCAGATTGGGGATAATCAATAGGCGTTCTAATTAACCAATTTGATTGCTCAACTTGTATTAGACTTCGATGATTCCTTCGGTTTTTATACGTACCTGCCTTGCCTTCCCTTCCCTTGCACTAATTCACGTCTGTGATTGAGGAGAGGAACAAACTAGGGTTACAGGTCCACTTTTATTTTCTATTTTGCAATTTTACATTACGACCCTTACTCTTTAAAGTTTTTCATATTTAACCTAAAACTTATGTCACATCTCTAGTTTGGGTTTAAAAACTTATAATTAACATATTAGAGCACTCGCATCACATCCACCAAATGTATGTGAGTGTGTCCACCAAATTATATGGGGTGAGTGTAAGTGGTTGTGAGTGGAGGAAAGAGAAAATATTTGGTGGAAGCACTGTTCCACCCTAATAATAAAAAGCTACTGTTCACCCCTATATATTTTAATATTTTTGTAAGTAGTTATGAGTGGGGAGAGAGAAAATGTAATGATAAAAGTATGAAAAAGTATTATTAGTTTAATTAGGAGAGAGAAGATTTAGGGGCGAAGTAGTGATTTTTAGTGTAATTTGATGGATGAGATTTGGTGGAGGGGATGTGAATGCTCTTACATCCTTATCTTAAAAAACTAAAGGCTAAACATGAAGTAGCACACACTATTTGATTGTATTTCACCACTATCGCTACTTATGTAACAACCCAACATATATCCCTAAAAATTTTTCGCGAATTAATATTATTATTGTGTAATAAAATAAACAAAACCATTAATAAGTAAATAATAAACAAGACGTTTATGTGTGAATCTAAAAACCGAACCAAATAATATAAACGATATTATTATAATACATGTTACGAGACCGAGCTTATACGCGTTAACCAAGAGGAGGACACTTGTCCTCCCCTCTTGATGACACCCAACCATTTTCTTTTTATAAAAACACCACACAACACACAACACACATCACCACACACAAAACCTTCTACAAGTTAGAGAGAAAGAGAGAGAGCTAAAGAGAGAAAGGGGAACCCGAGGTCTCCAACTCCGGCGGTATTCCGACGACCACACCCTTCAACCCCCACCCTCACTTCCACAACCCTGCTTCACCTAAATATTATTGTAGGGAGAGAGATACAGAGAACGAGAGAGAGAACGGAGGACAGAGAGAGAAAGCGTAGGAGAGAGAGAGAGAGACAGACGGAGGAGGAAGGAGACGAAGGTGGTTCACGGGTGGCGATGGTGGATGCTATACTAATCGGGTCAGATCTGACTTCAAAAGGGGTAATTGGTGATGGTGGTAGGGGTTTCGGTGGCTACAGATGATGGCCGATGGAGGTGATACAAAAGTGGTGGTTCTGCAGTGGTCAAAGGTGGCGGAGGAGGCGGCGATGTGGTGATGATAGGATGGTCAGGGGTTCGGGTCAAGTCCAAGGGAGGAGTCGAGGGGATGAGTCAACAATCGGATCAATTCTTAGTTATAGGAATGGTCAACAGAAGCCAATCCAAGACAATTCGAGTCAACTCAGTCAACGTGGTAGTCAACTCGAGTCTGGGTCAACGCAAACCGTAGGTATAACCGACTCGACGAACTTCATTAAATACTTATAGTGTATTATTATTGCGTGTGGGAACTTGATGAGCATCATGACGAACCGATCATAAAGACGAACATATATAAAAATACACATACTAACAAGTATTGATAAGATTGGGTTAAACACTTGATAACTTGGACCTTCGGACTAGTAGTATGGATTAGGTAAATTGGGACTTTGAATAATATTTATGGACCCGATGATGTCGTGTGATTAAAGGTTTTTATGACTTAAATTAACTTTTATTTTAATGGAAGCAAGCCCCCGGCAAATGCACCAAAAACTTGATCAAAAAAAGTTTAAGTCAAAGCTTTAAGTTGAAACACTTTTCAAGTTTTATTTTATAAAATAAAACGATAGTTGCGAATTATTCTAAACCCACACAATAGGCAAGTGTACCTATCGAGTGTAGTATAGACTTCCAGCAAGTACCGAGTATTGAACCCAAAGACACGACTTCCCCTACTCAGCCTTAAGTTGCTTTTTAATAAAAGAAGAGATAAAATAAAGAAAGAGATAATGAGAACGACCAAAGTAGAGATCAATACCAAAAAGAAGTGCTGCTTCGGGATCCAACTGTCCTTGGAACGGATTTATAGTAGTTATTTAGTGGTGTGTACAAGTGCGCACTTATGCTTTACATGGAGTTGCAACAGCATTCTCCAGAGGTAACTGTTTTCGCAAAAACGAGCCGTGTTCTTGTTGTTAAATTGAGGGTCTCCCGACCTGATAAGCTCACCTCTCAACAATGAGGAACAGATTGCTCAAGACTGTGCATGCCCCAACCCTGAAGAATCCACCTCCCAGTGTTGCGATAAAGACATCTAATTACTTAAAACTTTTATGGACAAACTTGTCAGTGGCCAGAGCATGACCGAACAAGAAACCACTTGATATCATAAGAGAGTCGTGACTAACCAACACACGTGCATCCCTTACTTGTACCAATTAACCTTTTTAAAAAGTGAGTGATCTATCATTAACTGTGCGGCAGTATAATGATGAAAGAAAATAAAGACCATTTTCTTTCAACACGGGTTCACCAATTCTTAACCTGCGCCAAAGTTATCACATAGACAATGAAGCTAAGTCGTAAGATTAAGCCTTGGCTTATCACTATGACCAAGTATAAAGACGTACCGACCCTAAGCGAGATCTTGATAGTAGAGGATTAAGCCACTAAGTGTGTGTATTTCTACCCACAAATAGGCTAATCACTACTCGCGGGGATTAGGTTAGCTAACAAGTGCATGGGTTTTTACACACCATGGGTACCCTCATGAGTCCTCCCACTTCCTACCAAGACACCCACAAGACCAAAGACTAAATAATTAGTTAGTTAATTCATCAAGCAAAGTTTTAAGTGAAAAAGAATTAAACAAGAACACAACACCACTTGACATATAAAAACTATATAATCCATACGAAGAAAAGTCTTCACCCTAGCAACACTCTACTATCCTAGCCAAACATTGGCTTTACAACTTGCACTCTGTATTGGGTGTTGGGGGAACACATAGTAGTGGTTGTATTTGGAGATTAAACAGGGTTTTTGGGTAATTTCTAGTGATCTCTCTCTCTCTCAACTCTCGATCAATAAGTGTTCATGGAGTGATCCCAGGCTCCAAAGGTCACTTACAAGACCCTCAAGATGGCTGAAGTGTGTGAGAACTCGGGTGGAATGGATGGGTGAAGGGATGCTTCAAAATGTGGGGTGGAGGCCTCTATTTATAGGCAAATCAGCTCAAGCACGCCCTTGACGGAGTTTAGGCACGCCCCTGCTAGACAACGCGTACTGTTGTAGAGTCTTTTACGCCGAAATGTCCCCTGTTGTGTCTGGAACGCCCGTGCTCAGCTTCTCTTGTACCTTCGCTGTCAGTTTAAGTCTTGGCGAACACGCTAGAGTAAAGCACGGCCGTGCCATACAATGGCACACGCTCGTGCACACTTTAAAATGTTGATTTTGACCTCTTTTGACTAGGAAATGTTGACTTGTTGACCCGGGACAGTTGTACGGCCGTGAGCACGGCCGTGCCATATCTGGCAGAGCTTCGAAGTCTTCAATTCTTCATCGTTTAGTGCGGTTTTCCACTTCTTTTCATCATCGGACCTTGGATCCTGCAATTATCAACAAAGAAGATAAATCATGATAAAACGGAGATAAAAGCATGACTTTGAGTATAAGATAAGTGATAATTATGTGTGAAAACATATCAATTTCTCGTCACATCATAACACCTCACACTTGAGCTTTTGCTTGTCCTCAAGCAAACCGAACGTTAGGCAATTTTTGTGGGAAAAAAACTGTAAGTTTAACTCGATGTGCCGAGCTCAACTTACCTCCTAAGAGTCTCGCTTAATGAACTTTCGGGATTTCGGGATTGGTTTTTGGTAAGACTATTAAAACAACTCCTAAGGTGCCCCTTTTTTCCTTTTTCCTCACTCCTCTCATTCACTCGGGTTTCATTTGGAGGTGAACGCTTAGATTCTACCCGATGGACAACTCGAATCATAGGCTTGTATGCAAATCGCAACTCCACCACTTTTATTGAGGTGGAGCGTGTGAATCAAAAGGACTTTTTAAGGGTTTTTTAGTGGGATAGTGGAAAATAAGGTAGGAATGGAGTCTACCACCATGACTAACTTTAGGTTTGGTGCTTGAGGTGTTTATCGGAATCTTGGCCGTCTTCTAAGTTGGTTTTGCTGATCTCTCTTGGACTTTGTAGCTCGACTATGGCCTACTCTTGTGAATAGTTCGGCGTGAGGGCCGCCTAATAGCCTTCACTAGACTGGGTCGATCACTTGGTCTTTCTAGAAAGCTTTGCAAAACTTTTCTTTTGAAGTTCTTTTCGATTCCTTTATTTCTGCAACATCTTTATTCACACAAATTTTTTAACACAAATTTCACATGATGCTTGCTGGGTGATTACTGACACTGGTATGCTCTTTTGATGGCTTTCTCTTGTGGCCTCTACACGATATCGATTCTGAATTCTTGACGTGTGGCCTATGCTTCAAAGTCCCAAAATTGCCAATATAAGAGCTACCTTGTAGCGCTCTAGTCATTTTAAGGCTCCGTAATTTTCTCCCCCGATGCCCACAAGGATTATTAGTAACCTTGTTAGGTATGCCTAAACTCGGACGCTTGCGATATGCATACTACATGTCACACCCCGCCAAGGCGGAAACACGGGATGTAACGACCGAAATGTTTTCAAGCACAAGGTTCAACCAATCACATAATTTTATTCAAAACAGTACCACCGTATGAGATGGGCATTGTCATTAATTATTTAAAAACGTCACCATAGTGTTAACAAAAGAGAATACGTGTCTATTATTCTCATGACTAAATAACAATAGGACAATAAGATAGAACCATCATAGTGGTACCACACAGTGCTTGCTCGAACCTCTCCCTCAAATCCCTGTGGCCCTCCATCTAGTTACCTGAAACACATGCATAACGAGTTTTGTCAACAATAATGTTGGTGAGTTCATGGGTTTTGTTTGTGATGAGCAAAACCAACGTGTAATTCGTGTAATGACCAATCATATGCTAGCTAGGCAAATGATCACTGTGCAAACCATGAGTCCTGTAAACCAAACCTCTTGACTGTTGTGCCTCACGCATTGTATTCTAAATACAATGTATGTATTGTAGAATATTAACACTCTTTTGTATGTGACCGGTTAGAGCGACTAACCAAGAGTGGGGGTGTCAACCCAATAGATCTATTAAAGTGTTCCAAGGCTAGATGTTTAGCTAATGGTTACAGTAAACGATGTACGAGGACTAGTGAGATCATGAACAAAATGTCTCATGTTCCACATGGCAGTCATGATAGAATGTACACACACTTGAAAATGACACAAATATTGATGCATGTATTTCCCCCAAAATGAAAGATAGTAAAATGGGGCCATGAAAACTCACCTGATGATGATGTAAGTGGTCTAGTGGCTGGTAGATGATCACCGTCCTGACAAATGATACCCTATGATCATTATGGACATGGTAAATTGTCTAGCCTTGTTTATCATACAATTCGTTCACCCAACACTTGTGATTTCGGGTATTGTGTGATTGATTTGTGATAGATAAGTATCTTAACATATGTTTAGACCTCTATACTACACCATTTGAGGTTAACACATGCTTTGGCCTAGCTTAACACACGTTAGCTCATGGTAGCCGATGTGTTCTTATGGTGTAAAGGATAATGCCGATAATCAAGTGAATCAACTTGGTTGTTTTAAGCTTATTCGAGTCTTTGGGGTGTTATATCATGACATATTGTGAGTCTTGTAACAAGTTTAAGCTTCGATTATTATGTTACTATCCTTAGCTTTAAACTTAAGCCAAGTAAACTTAGACTAATGAAACCCGAAGTGATCTAAGTTGTATATGGTTCCAAAATACAATTCAACTACTCTTGATTATAACAAAGCCGATTATAAAGTTGTTAAAGCAAGATCACGTGAACAAATGCTAGTATTAAGACAATGTGCCTAAGATTTATACATCTAAAAGCATTGTTTTGAAAGCTATTCACTTGCAAGGTGTTGTGTGCCTAATCATGGTGTCCTAAGGCCGAATGTTGGATCTAACAAGATGGTGTATTGAAAGAAAGAAGCTTAGAGTGCAATGTATCTTACCTAGGATGACTCGAAGCTAGAGAGTCTTGTGTTTGCTCCCTTGGTTCTTGATGGCTTCGGCTTGGTATCCAAGTGTTTGGTTGATGGATGTGAGTAAGAGAGGGTGGGTGTTTGTGTTGAGAGTTGGTGCAAGGAATGAGGGTGAGGGTGGAGGTCCTTATATAGGAGTTCTAGTGGGTGAATGACAAAAACATTTGTGGCATCCTCATGCTCCTCGGCCGAAACAAAGGTTTAGAAAGGTTTCATGGATTCTTGCAAAGTCAATTGAGGGAAAGACTAGTCATGAAAGCGGAAAGGTTGACATTGGTAGTTAGTTAGTTATTTTTTGGCTTATACCCATTTGTATGCAAGTTCTATGTCTCCTTGTTGACTCTAGTCGATCTATAACTCATAGGTTTGAGATCTCATTGAGCTATCACTATCTTGTTTCCTTACTTGGGGGCCGAAATCTAGTCATGGTAGTGTGGGACTTGATGGTGACTTGTCTTAGAACATTCTTGCTAGTGGTTGATAGTTCCAAGGGTCCTAGGTTGTCATAGTGATAGTGATGTGTGCTTGTTCATGTTGGCCAATCCTAGGGAAGTGTTTTCGGGTAAAAGGGGAAGCAAGGGGAAGGATGGTAGCCTAAGTATAGACCTTATTTTGGTATAAGAAGTTGTTTTGTCTCCATTAGTGAGCATGTGATGGATTAGAGTTTGTCTTTAGCTACTACCAATCATGTTTAAGCAAGTGTGGCTTTCCTTGGCTTGGTTTCTCTTAGGCCAATTTCTTTGTAGTGTTTCTACATAGGGTTAGTTGACTTCATGTAGGAAGGTGGCTATCTTTGTCTTAATATCTAAATGTGTGTAAGGGGTAGCTTCATGTGTTAGCTCTTGTTTTCCATGTGTTTTATGTGGGCCGATTTCCTATGAGTGACTAGTGATAGATATGTACCTTAAGTAGTGTCTAGTGTGTTTGTTATTATATGGATGGGTAGGGACCTTCGAGCCCGATCGAATAGAACAAGAGATTCCCCACGAGTTCTTGGATGCTTACATGAGCATTATGTACAAGCGAGCGTATGTGAGCATGATCCATGGAGTCTTATGACTAAGATAGCTCTATTATGATCCTAGACTCAACATTTTTCATGAATTAATAGTCCTACACATGTTAATAGTGTTGTGATTGCACATTGTGTGCATCATGTAACCTCTAGTGCCCTGTGATATAGAATATCATTCGGTCTAGAATTGGTAATAGTTGGTTAAGTTCAGGTTTGGATGATGACATTAACATGTATTTTGTTTCATAGGTATCACGTATTTGTTAAGTGATATCCCATGGTGTTTCTTGTGTTCACTTTCGTGTGTTAAAAGTGAGTTATCATGTGTTAGAGCTTAATAACCTCATGTAAGGTTTGTGGTGATTATTGTTCGGGTG
The DNA here is from genome assembly GCA_030844895.1 of Ambrosia x helenae. Taxonomy (NCBI): domain Eukaryota; kingdom Viridiplantae; phylum Streptophyta; class Magnoliopsida; order Asterales; family Asteraceae; genus Ambrosia; species Ambrosia x helenae. The sequence continues at coordinate 11,774 of JAUTDX010003170.1, read as the reverse complement.
TTGTATGACTAAACAAGTGCCCAAATGTTGAGTTTTCTGATTAACTCTTGGCTTTACTAGACTGGGGGGGGTATAGTGTATGAAAACTATCTAGATATGCACAAATAGTAAAGCAACAACTGGACTATGTACGAATGTTGACCTGATTTGTTGACTATTGTCACACTATATAGGATGGTACCACGAAAGGTTCCCATGCTCATCGATAAATTTGAACTTTCCCTCCTGGAAGCCAATTTTTACACGTCCGCTCAACCAGCCAAAAATAGTGTTTTCTAAAAATATTCCTTTATATGCGTGTTCCTTATCATCATTCACGGCGAAAGTATCCCAAATTGTTCAAACACACCTTAGTCGTTGGGAATTCAACCGGATAGCTGGTTTACCTTAACTGATCTTGTCATTTTTCCCTCGACTTACCCTCTCCTTTGTCGCTTGATACTTCTAATCTATCTTTCAAGTTTTAACTGTGATGACATACACTACAATCATAGTACTCCTTGCTTATCAAAGTGGATGTCGCTAAATGGTTTCTCCGTTGATTCAATCTAAAACTATGTGCAATCCTCGGTGTTTCTCTATTGCCATAAACTAGTTTCCAAAACCTATTCATTTTGCTTTCCTATCCGTTAGGCGTTTTGTTCATGAACTCACCCAACGGCGGATCATACAAGAAATCATTTCCCTAACTTTTGGCACACCATAAGTGCGAATCACAAACGAAGGGCTAATTGTTGTTGGGCATACAAAATTGATATATTATATATATATAACAAAGCAAATCGAGTGTTTTCAAAACGAACCCTCGAGTTCACAAAAAAAACGTTTTCTGAGAGTTCACCTACCACAAGGTTGTACACATTAGGTGTCTAAACTTGTAAATTTAAAATTTTAGTAAAGGAGTGTGTCATTGTATACACAAGTCATTTTCGAAAGAAAGTTGTTACCAAACATCTTACCATAAATTATGTTTTCTAGAATCCTAGAGTGGATCATTACTAAATTTTCATTATACTTCTCGGACTCCTTATATTATGAATAAGTTTTTTTTTTTTTTTGTAATTTGTACAAAATGGTCGGTGAAGATTACAGCGATTTCGAATCGTTCTAATTTTACTTGAAAATAATCACTTGAGGCTTGAATGATCTAAAAGTTTATATGCATCGCCTCATACAACTTTGGACCCTTGCAAAATGCTTACTTATCACCACAAAGCTTTGCAACTACCTATTCCTTATACTTCCATGTCAGTCTTTCTCGACCGATTGAAGCTTGTCCCAACCCCCACATCGTGTTGTTTCCCTGAACACCATAGATGTCAGCAAGTCACGCTTGACTGCTCCCTCTACAATTTTATTACAAGCAGCACATTAGTTTCTTATGATAACAGATACAAAAACGGAACCTCGGTATTCACTCCCCATGGTGAAACGACATGGTTACCCACGCTTGTGAGCGGTCACCCCTATCACGATTCATGTAGTCATGTATGTATAAAACAAATGGTGAGCATATGACTTTATATGGAAATTAACACAATCGCTCTCTTGTACGCAAATGCTCACGCGATGAGCATCTCCTAAGATCTATATTCAAAACATACGCATGGAGGTTTAATCAATAATATTCCTAACCAGGTATGCGTAGCCTTCTGATGTATTCCCTAATGAATGCGACGAAGTGTAACCATTTTCCTGGAAGTCACCCTTATTAGCCTATTAGTAAATACATGCATGAGTTGTCGCAAAGGACTGGATTGTCCTTGTTATACTTCTAACGGCTAGAGGGTCCTTGTCATCACTTGACTGTAAAGTGACGTTCTCACAGATATTCACACTATAAACCAGCTACTAGTTTACATCGTAGCGAAGAGCGCGATATGTGAGGCACATACTAGTATGTGGTTGTTACCGGCTCATGCAGAGGATTTCATAAATGTTTCAAGGATATGACTTATGTTCCAAAGCATTCCAAAAGAACAGTTTTCAAAAGTTATCATGAATGTCCGGTGAGGATTCCAAGGGGACTTTTACAAGAATTACTCAAATTATGTTTTGAGTAATAAAGTTAAATTTTCTCATAATGCTTTACGAATATTTCCCTAGTGAATCCTACCCCCCCCCCCTTTTCAAAGGATCACATTTTCAGTTGTAAAGTCGACACTTTGGTATTAATAACACAAATATTGCAGGAAATGAACTCTATTATTCAATTTAGACTATGAACTTTCATAAATCCCTGGATCGATCGCTTATGCCCGACTAACATCATTCATACGATCCCAAGTCAGACTCTCACCAAGTTCCAGTCCCTACTTGTTTCGTTAACCTTCTTAATGGACTCAAACATTGCAAGCATCCATACTCAAGTGCCTTCAAGCACTTACTTATAACATTGTTTCCTTGTTCTGACAAAACTACACGATACCCTAAATGGTACATTTACCAATGTTTTTCCAAGCCACGACATAATCCACATGCGTCTCCAGCTCACTTTTGCATTCTACCAAATGACGTCCGGGAAACCGTAGACATTCAACAGATTTTGTGATTTAATATTGTATAAATCTATCGCGCAAAAATCCTGAGTTCATATTTCAGTCAATAATCCTTGAATTCCTAGCATACACCATCCAGACCCAGTCTAGTATCCATCACCTACCAACCTAGTGTGACACTCGACACCTGAAAGGCATAGCACCATGATTCTCGTTGATTAGTCATTCATTGATGAAGCTCACACTCCGTGCTTTATCATTCCTATGCATTTTGATTTTCATACATCACTAGGAACCCAACTCGGTTTCCTTATTGTAACGCAACTTCGCTCGAAACAGCTCGACCCTTAGGTTGGTAACGACTACTAGTGGTGGCTAGTAACAACTAGTGTTACCTCCTTCGATCAATCAAAACTAAGTATTGGAAGAGGCATTGTACTTTCTTGAAATTGGACCCAACTTCTATTTACACCTTAACTTCATTATCGAATTCCTATCACCCAAGGATTCCATACTATCGGACTACCAATTTCCAAGCCGGAATAAAAGTTTGAATCTACAATTCTTTCGCTTAATGGTTTACCTTCGTGTTTTTCCTTTGCCAAATTCCAATCCATTTCCTTGGTTGATGAGACCAACGGTTGGAATGTATCTACATTGTCAGGAAACTCAAACCTTCAGCGAAAGTATCAAAAGACAATCGACCTTTACAACTTCTTCTTACTAAGAAAGTCGTGGCACTATCGTGAAACTTTCAAATGCGAAACCAGATCCGCACCCTTCCTACTCATCAAATGGGGACTAATATTGGAAGTTGACTAGTCAAGTCATGAAAGAGTGGTGGCAATGCACGGTATGCCAATCTCTACTGGCTCCAACAGAAATAGCCTTTTTCAAATTCCTTAAACCCTAAGAAAGACTAAGGGAACTCGTACTAACACAAGTACGGTGGTCTGAGCAAACAAAACCTCCAAACCACCACGGGCATGCTTCGCGCTACGTGATCAGTATCGGAGGCAGCTCAACCCTTAACACTTGAACCCTTTTAACCATGGCTAGGGTCGACTCTATTCCCTGAGACTTCAAACTTGATAGAATTCACAAACGTTACACCCATCATACCTCAAGAGGTGTCTTCCCAACTTGACTCATGTCACCATCGGAGATGATACTAACGAAAAGTTTCATTTTGCTGTGAAACCAAAACACCATTCCTCATCCCAGAGGACTTCAATTACAGACTACTTAAATGAATTCGCGAACGAAATTTTCACAACAGGGGGAGAATGTGACACCCGGAATTTTTCTGGACAATATCCGTACACTTAACTAGATTCACAACGTTTCAATTCGTCACTGGACATTACTTTATTAACTATCACTTCGAGTCTAGCATAGCCCATTCCAATGCACAGGTTTTCATGTGATGACATTTAGTGGTTACCGTCTCGCACGCAAGGAACTCTTTGGTTACGAACGTTGGTGTTAATTCCTACGACACTAGAAGGTATTACACTAGCTGTTAAACATAAACTTAATATTTATACACGTATGCGAATATATTTACATAAGAGTATGGCCATAATTTTTTAGGCGAAACACATACTCGTACATGACTACGTTTATGTATTTGAAATGGACTAATACCATGCATGCGCGCGCATACACGTATGTGTATATGCATATATAAATGTACATAATTATGTTATATATATACATAATATTTATTGGGAGGTTGTATATAAACGTTATATACATAAGAAATATTTAGTGTGTAATAAATTATACATATATGTCTTCTTTAAGTAAGGACTCATCAGAATGCATGCTTTAAGTGTGCTCTATACGTATTCTAGCATGTATGTGGTATGTGTGTGTCATAAAAGTTCCTAAAAACCTTGCAAACTATCCAGATCTATCGCATGATCATATGAAGGCATGCTGATGGAACTCTAGCAAGAACAATTAGTGCATAAAATGATATAGAAAACATAAAGTCCAATCCTTTCACAAAAATAGGCTACTACTTTTAACATATACCCACCCAAGATTAGTTGACCACACACTTAATGTAGGTAGCATGAGCTGGTGTCTCTGTTTGCATACACCCTGCGTGAGTTGGATTGAAAATATAAGAGTAAAAAGTAAACATAAACTTTTGTTTTACACCAAATTAGTACTCATGCGCTCCATCCCAATTGTGTTGACTACTTCTTTTGTGAATTAAAGTTTCTTTTTTTTTTTTATTCATTAGACCCCTAACCCGGTCACTTTACCTACCAAACCATTTCTTTTAATTTTTGTTATAAGTGGTCAAAACCACCACAATTGTCCACACATCAATCTCATATTTTCAAATTTACCCAACTTCTCTGTCATTCTTTTTACCCTACGACAAACACCCACACACACCTTTCTCAAGGCTAAATCAAATAATCCAAGGTCAAATCTCCTACTCACAAGGCATGTTAAGGTTCTTGGAGCTTGAACAAGGAACCATCTTGCTTGGAAGCTGAAGATTCACTCTCTTCCTCACTAAAATCTTCACATAGCTTGTTAGTGGGCACGAGTAGGTTGGGCTTTATTATTTCGGGCTATATTATTGTGGCTTTGCACGAACTGTAGGTGAGTTTCATGACCCCTTTTTACTGTTTCACATTTTTGGGGGGGGGGGGGGGGGAAAACATGCATCTATACAAGTTACTTTCAGTTAGAGTGAATTCTAGCATGACTACAATTGTAAACATGAGACAATTGGTTTAGAGCTCACATAGTCCTCGTACAATACATTTCACCATAACCATTAGCTATGGACTTAGCCATGGAATGACTTAAAATAGGTCTGTTGGGTTGACACCCGCACTCCTGGTTAGTCGCGCTAACCTAACACATGCAAAAAGAGAGTGGCTAGTATCCTACCATTTTTACGTTGTCTTTATTGTACAATGCGCGAGGCACTACACATCGGAGGTTTGGTTATGGGCTCATGGTTGGTACATAAATCTTGCCCTAGCTAGGCAGTGATTGGTCAAACATGGATTCACTAATTATGTGTGTGTTTTCGCGAACTTTTCAACGCGAATAATTTACAATATTTCTCAACAATTTATGAGGAATCACAACGAATTTTCAAGAACAACTCACAATGAGTCGATAAACCTGTGAACTCATCAACTTTATGTTGACAAAATCTTGGTAATAGATTTTCATGAGTGGAACTGGGGATTCAAGCAAGCATTACACGACACTACTTTTGTGAGGATTTTTTTTGAACTATCAAGGATGTAAAAACCCTTAGATTTCAAAAACAATGAATTTCTCGAATTGTGACAAGCTGAAATCAAAGCTTGTGTTTTATTTAGTTGTTTGCTTGAATCCTGTGCTTGAAAAACCTTTTCGAGTTACATCCATGTTTCCGCCTGGCAGGGTGTGACAATCCACCACCATCCACACCATCACACACCAGAACTTTCACATCAACCTCATTATCACCCACCACACCAACCACCATCATCAACAATGATCCCCTGTGCAACCACATCAAAACAAACAACTGCGAAAAGGAAGCCCTTAAATAGTTAAACCTAATTCGATTCACGTAATAGAAAAAGAGGGAATACAAAATCTTGGAGACACTGACACAAAACAAGAGAAATTAAAAAGATCATAAAAAAATAAAATATTAACAAACCCTTGATTAGCCTAATCCATTCTCTGACTCTTTCTTTCTCTCTCTCTCTCTCTCTCTCTCTCTTTCTCTCTCTCTCTCTCCAATTGTTTGTCGAATTATTATTATTATTATTATTATTATATTATTATTATTATTATTATTAACCCATTTTCAACACACAAATCAGTTTCACTAACCCCAATATCGATTTCTGCCAGAAAGTTGGAATCTTTTCAACCGTTGGATAAATTGGGTGGATGGAGATGGAGAAGAAAGAGGGAGGAGGTGAAGAAGGGTGGTGGGGAGTTGTTGTTTTATGGTATGACGACGTGGGGTGGGTTGTGCTGGTCGGTTAGTGGTGGATAGTATCGTGATGGTGGGTGGGGGGTGGTGTGGTGTCGTGATGGTGGATGGTGTCGGTGTCGGTGTTTGGGTGTGGTTGGTTGATGGGTTTTTGGTAGTTGGTAACCTTAATATACATACACACATTTAGGTTTCATTTAATCGGCTTTGCTTGAGTGAATACGGAACTGACGTAAGGCCTGGGCTGGAAATTGGAGGTTCATTAAAAACATATATGCTATGATAAAAAAGCAACTTGCCCTATTGAGACTTCTATTAAAAACGTTTGAGAAGAAGAGAAAAGAGAAAACAGAAAAGAGTGGAGAGAGAGAGGAAAAGGGGGGAGGTGTATATTAATTTTTTAAAATTTATTTTCTTTGTTCAAAACTTTAACTTAATTGCATAAATAGGCCCTAGAATAGTAAAAAAGATGAATTTACCATTGTATTAGTGTTAAATCTAACTGGGTTAGTGTCAAAGGACAAACCATGCAATATTTTGAAACGTAAAGTAAATAACTAGTCAATTTTAAAAGTAAAGGACATGCTTTGTAATCAGGTATAAACATAAAGGGCAAAAAGTTGTAATCCAGTCTCTATATATAAAGGAAAGTCTCTTATGTGACATGGCACTCAATTGGGCTATCCTCCTCCCTTGAGTGTGCCATATGTGCAAATTGTGGAATTTTTATCTTTTATTTTTTTTCACCAGCATATGATCGGGTCACAAAGTGGGTTAAACCCGTATGTGACTTTCAGATCTTATTATAAAGAATTTTTACACCTTCAATATTCAAACCCTAAACATGTCTTCCAACTGTCTATCCAAACCCCTCTATCTAACTCTCTCCCAAGCCATAATATGAATCCCACCAAATCCCGCCACAAAATCCTCATCCCTTCATCAGAATAGAATGATTTTCGTTTAAATCGGGGCCATGCTCAAAGAGCCATAAACATAGATAAGGATGGAAATATGGATTGAGCCTGAAGAAGAATCCAGCCCTACTCATTCTTGACAAGTAAAGAACCGAGTAAGTAAAGATGACTTTTTATCTGTAATATGTTCATCTAATCAATTTTAGGTTAGTGTAATACTCTCATATTTACATATCATATTTTATAGTATTTTTTATTTATCTTTTTTTTTAAATTTAGGGCATTATCTGTATATGCAAAAATTAGGGGTTTCATAGTCATCAGCACATATGGTGGTGATGGAAATGAGCGGTAAATGCCTAAAGTGGACGCGGTCAATTTAGCAGCATTAGTGGTGATGGAATAGTCAACGGTAGGTTGTTGGGTTATGGATTTTCGCTTGAAATTTTTGTTGATTTGGAGGATTTGATGGTTACGTTTTACCCAAATCAATATTATTTATCCTAACTATTAAGTAACTAAACAAAGCTATTAATTTTAACTCTAAACTGTTAATTTTTTTTAACATTTGGATACCATTGACTTTTAGCCCGTGTGTTAGCTAATCGAATCAAGATTTTGAGCTTTTATGAAATAAGTGAATTTGTTGCTAATTGTTTAAAGATTATTGTGATATGTTAGTTTTGAAATACTTTTTTTTTCTTTCTAAATTTTATAGGAAATAGAGCAAGAAGAAAGAGTCAACATAGGGGATATTCTCATTGAAAGAATTGTATTTTTTGTATAGTTGATGTGTTTTTTTTTATTTTGTTTACATTGATGAAACTAGATCAAAGGTGGGTGGAAGTATTATCTAAGTGTCTTAACTAACGTGTGTTTTTTAGGGATTTGCAGGAGCCTAAGAGAAACCAGGTTTATTATTTATTTATTTTATGATTATCTAGAATGTTGGAACATAAACAACTAAATTATAAATTGGGAGTGTCCCGAGGTTGAAAATTTAATATGACATATCAACTTTGCATATGAACTAGACTAATGCGATTCACATTTACATGCAGGAAAACTTCGGGTAGCACCTAACCTAAAACAATTAACAATGTATAACTCCAACGTTAACCCTTAACCTAAAATAGTGTATAACACCATTGTTAATAATTAACCTTAAAGAATGTATAATTATAATGTTAACATCTGACCTAAACAATGTACACCTCTATTTATTATATGTTCAACTTTTAGCTTTTATTTTTTAAATTCGATTATTAAATATTAAAAAAAAATTAGAGAAACAATATTTGACTTGCTGGTCAAGCCAGGTATCAAACACAGGCGAGCTAAGCTTATGAACCATATGCAAGAAATCAACCAATGACAGATCAATAATCATCGTGACCACCATTGAACCCACCTCCGACCATATCAACATTCACATACAATTTGTCACAACTCACAAACAGCACAATTATAATTAACATATCTCCTAATAATGCTTCACTTTGTGTATAATAATATTATAATCCAACATATACACAAACATAATTATAAACTCAATAAAACCAGATCTATTTGAACTAAATAAACATAATAATTAACACAATAAAACTGGATCTATTTGAATTAAAATAAACATACAATGCAAGCTCTGTGGCGGCTCTAGCGCTTACAAAACCTCCCACTCTTACCAACTTTCAGCATATGCTCTTAGCCAGAGACGTAACAAAAGAATCCCCCACGTAGTTTTCTCCATATTTTACCACAACAAGCGCAGATGTACGGAACAGTGACGCTTGACGGTGACGACAACATGACAGTGGTTGTTGGCGGGAGAAAGCTCTACCGTAAACATTTAGCGAACGGATAATTGATAAGTGATGAGGAATTTAAGAGTAATTTTAGGTTTAGAAAGTGATGAGGAATTAAGAGTAATTTTAGGTTTAGAGATGATGATGATAATGATAATGTAGAGTATATTAGGAGAGAGCTTGTATCCATTATTATTATTGTTGTATTGGGGATAAAGAGGATGTGATGGTGTAGATGGCAGGAGGAGAAGGAGAAGATGGATGGAGGCAAGGAAGGGTTAAGGTTTTTTAATCTATTGTAATATTAAAAATAGTTTTTTATTTTCTTTTTTAAAGCACCTAATGGACATGGCATACCACATGGCACATTCAAGGGGGGGTTGGCCTCTTTGAGTGCCATGTGAGATGTTTAGCTTTGGTTTAATAATAATAATAATAATAATAATAATAATAATAATAATAATAATAATAATAATAATAATAATAATAATAATAATAATAATAATAATAATAATATATAGATAATTGATACATTTTGGCGTGACACATATTTTGGTATATTGTTTGGAATCGAGTTTTTCCATGTACACACATCCAAATAAACCTTTCAGATCTTAAACAAATCTTAGCTTTGCATTATTTGTGGTAAAAGTGGCATGAATTCTTTTAGATATGCTATAAAACTATTTTCATGAAGTAAAAATAAGTAATGTTTTAGATAAGTTGGTTTTTTCGACAGTGATATTTTGTCCTTGATAGATTTTCTTGACTTAATGTTTATTGGTATATATTCGGTATAAAAGTGAGTGCACTGAATGTAGTATTTTTGTGTGTGTGCACTGAACGTAGTATTTTAGTGTGGACAAAATGTTTTTTCATTTTCTTTGAACGTGATACTCGATTGTTTTATTTTGTGCAATCTTTTGTTCATCATCTACTTGATTATGGTCGTTTATTTTCACTAATATCAGAGTGGCAATTTAATCATCTTTAGGCTTTTGAGATGGCAAAACGTGTTGGTGGGTTTTGTTGGATAATAGGTCAAATAGGTTTGGGTAAATACATATAAAATTTTTTTGTTGGCAAATTGGGTGAAGTTGAGTCAACCACTCTGAACCTTTTTTGTTCTTTTGAACTTTTTGGTGAACAAACTAATGTCTATATATGTGTTAAGGGTGCTCATGCGGCTGCAAACTTTAGGCTCTCACCTCAGATGACGGGATCGAAGCTTTTAACAAAACACGCTTTAATGTTTGTAGAAATAAAGAGAGAGCTATAAGCTAAGGAAGTTGATCTGAAGAAGAGAGAAGATGCATTTTTTCTCTTACGTTTGTTATGTTGATCAATGCCATTATGTATCATATGCTTTCTATATCTTTGTCATATTTTTCTGTCTTTACCCAAATGTTACGTTACTTAGGGTATTTATTAACCAACCGGTGTTTCCTAATATACGTTTATAGCCTAATTAAATCCGAGGCTGTTTAGCGGTTATTTGAAGTCGGCTTTGCGCAAATTATAATATTAACTATACGTTCAAGTTGAGCAAGATCTGTTAGTATACATAAATCCAAAATGTTTAACATATATTACACTATAAATTGATAGCCGGTTTAGAGCATGATCTGTTTGTATACATGAATCCAAAGAGAGGTTTCGTTTTGTTGGGCTAAAAGTAGTGGTTGCATGCGACTATGCATCTAGAGCGAAGCTCAATGTTTAGCAATTCTGTTGGCAAAAATAAAAAAAAAAACCTTCTTAAAAACCTTGTGTTCTATTCTTTTTGAAAGTTTTGATTTCATATCCCGCACATTGTTATATATTGTTGAAATTAAATTGCCATTTATATAAAAAGTGAGACTGATACTTCTGAGACCAATACTTGGTATCAGAGCAAACTTGAATAAGTTATTTTCAAAAGATCCTAATCAGTTAAAAGAACTACTTAGCTCAATCTTAAATGTTTTAACCAAGTGTCTTAAACACCTTTTTACAAATGGCAAGCTTTCAATCTTGGAATTCTGCATTTCAGATGGGTTAAATGTCTAAACCTCCCATTCTTTATGAGAGGAATTATCCAAGTAAGATCAGGATAATCAACTTCTTAAATGGACATGATCTCGTTCTATACCAATAAATTGTGAGGAGGACCATACATTCCCATGACTGAAAATTCCATTAAGTTCCAGCAACTGATAGACACACTAGCGATTACTGCCTCTTTTCCCCAAAGACAAGAATTATGGGAGATGAGGACAAGGAAGCAATGGCTATAGATGAAAGAGCCAAATCTTTTAATGACCATGGGATCAGTTGAAAAATTTGTGTTGAAAGAGGAGAGAAAATGAGAAAAAAAAAAAAGAACAAATTGTGTTTCTACATATGAATATTTCAAAAAGTCTTCCAAATGAAACCTTATCTAATACTTATGACAGATTTTCAAAAATCTTGAATGGGTTAAAGAAATATGGGGTTAGAAAAGTCAAATGATGAAAAGAATGTTAAGTTCTTAGGAGCTTTACCTAGAGGAATGGAAAACACTAACCATGACCCTAGCCTCAACCTTAGAGCTAGATAATCT
>JAUTDX010003169.1:0-47840 GCA_030844895.1 Ambrosia x helenae | reverse complement strand
ACAAATGCATCAGATCCATATAATGCCCTTATGGATCACCACAATCTCATGTAATACAATACAAAGACTCAACCCTAGTCTATTCGACAAGTGACGTCCACATAATAGTGCATCAACAATCTCCCCTTGGACGTTGCTGGCGAATCCATAAATCTCTTGCACAACAACAGTCAAAATCACAGGTCTCCCCCTCAATACATGCACTATTGCATTGAGTTAGAAATACAATATCCTTCGTAAACCGACCAGTAATGCACTACGGACCTTCAGCATCAATACGCAGGAGTCAGCTAGACCACGTATATCATTTGCGAAATCAACCAGCACGCTCAGCTGAATTACAACCAGATCACCTAGTTACGCCAATATGAAGTTGACAATGTAATGCACCGCAGTCTCGTAGCATCAGTACCCAGGAATGTCATCTTGACCAAGTACGTCACGCGCAATCCAACTAACCTGATAAGACCCCTGCTAGAAGGATTCCATACTGACCGATCAGATATTATTCACATAACACGTAGGTACTACCACTAATTCACGTCTCATATCTGCACTTAACCTTTGCATCACCCTTAACACCAACTGGAGAAGTCTAACTGTCAGTACCCAATTAAACATCTCAAATGTGACTATGTGCAAAACAATCCACTCGGACACTTGTACTTCTATGAAATTCTTCAACTGTGCTGACTGTGATTGCATTAACACATTCTTCTCTTTAAATGTTCTTGAGTAACTTCATCTGTTCGACAGAATACTAGCCGTAGATGAGTGAATCAAGCAATCAGAAGTTTTCAGCAGGAACTACCGGTACAATTGTGGACTTGAAATGCTTCAGAAACTGAAGTTTTCTATAGGGCCAACAATAACCACCAACAGCTCTTGAAATTCTTCAGGACTGTAACCTTGAAACTTTCGTTGAATCTACGTGCCACATGACTCCTACTGTGATCCCTCATTACTTTTGGAACATTGAGATCTCAGTCTTGATATGCTTGTACATAACAACTTTGTTTGAACAAGTTCCTTAAAACACATTGGAACTGGGTTGACTGTTCTTCATCTTGCGGAATAAAATCTGTCTATTTTCTGGCCCATAATAGTCATTTGAATCTGATTATCATACTGTTGATTCTCATGACTACCCCACAATAAAACGTTTCATCATCATCATTTCTTCAACAATTTGTGAAGACATCATCACCATTCTCCCAAAAATCTTCAAAAATTACCAATTTTTCATTCTCTATGTCGAAGGGGCGAAGGAGAAAATAAAGCTACGTTCGACCGTTTAGTAAGGTCGAATGTACCATCTTTGGTTGAAATCCCACATTCGCCCAGTAATATAGGTACGAAGGTAGAAAATTGTCACTTTCGCCCTAAAAATTCTACATTCGTCCATTTACACTCCACATTCGTCCATCGAATCCTACGTTCGCCCAGTAGAATTTCACATTCGCCCACCCGTTTTTCTGAAAGGTGCGAATGTGCAGAAAAACGTGTTCTTGTTCAATATTTTCTGCAAATCAGCCCATAAACACTCTGATTGTTCGAATTTTGATGATGAAACTTGTACAGAAAGGTGCGGAAATGACAACCTAACCCTCGAATTCACAAAAACATGGTGAAATCACATGATTTTGGGTTCAATTAAGAATCTAGGGTTTCTAGGGTTTCAACCTTTCAATCAAAAACTGAACTTTAACGTCTGAAATCATGAAAACGAGCTGTGATTGATTCAAACGACTGTTAGATCGTTCAAATCGGTACCATAGCTCTGATACCAGTTGAGAATCCGGTTAAAAACCGAATTAACGGATCGATTAAGCGAAAACACTCGGTTTCAGACGGGAGATTCGGAGACGAGACAGAAACATACGATAACAAAGTCATCACAGATTCGTATTAATTCAGAAACGGTTACAGACACTGTCATCAGTAGGATAAACATCTATCTCGGGGCCGGGGGAGGTCGGGCATGACCTCCCCGTTGAGAGCATTCAAAGCATAAACTCAAATCTACAAATGAAAACCAACACATGAGAGTGCTATTTATAGTCCAAAACCATAAGTCACCTTCGCCCATTTAAGGAGGTCGAATGTGGAATTCTTCCACATTCGCACCATCTCAAACGGTCGAACCTAGACTTAGGTTTTGGTCTATATTCACAAATGCATCAGATCCATATAATGCCCTTATGGATCACCACAATCTCATGTAATACAATACAAAGACTCAACCCTAGTCTATTCGACAGTGACGTCCACATAATAGTGCATCAACAGAAGATGAACAATCTGAGACGTTGAAAATGAAAGTGAGTGATATCCCTGATGAAAAATCATATAATCACTACTGAGCCTGTCTCACCATCTCAGATCATTCATCCCATGGCAAATGCTCATCGAAAGAATGTTGTTAAGAAAACTGAAAAGTTTGGTAAAAGTGTTGAAAAGAAAGAGGTAAAGAAAATTGCGAAAAATGTGATTAAACCGGTTGAAAAGAAAACTGAAACTAAATCTGAGAAAAATGTGGTTAAACCGGTTGAAAAGAAAAATGAGATTAAATCTGAGAAACCTAATGAAATGAGCAACGAATCGTGTGACAAACCTGTAAAAATTTTCTATCGGATGCAAGGCTCCGATAAGATTTTGTCTGATGATGAATATCCTATAAAATTTGTCAATTATTCAAAAATCGAAAAGATCTGGCAGGAAAGTACAATTTGGTTTCCAAAATTTGAACGAACCAATGACATTCCTCCAGAAATTTTAGAGAAAATTTATTCGGATAAAGATGCCAAGGTCAATGTCACACAATTTGTTTTTCTAGTTGATAAAGCAAACAGTTTTATTGAACCGACTTACTCGAAGGAACCAGCTCCTGAGAGTTTAAGGAAACAATGCATGGTTGATCGATATCCCATTGCTAGTTTTTCCAAGTCGCCGATCAAAGAAAACTACGAAGAATACCGTGCGTGTTATAAGTGTGGGGAACGGGGACATTTACTTGCCGCCTGCCCGTACGTACGACACAAGAGGCACGAGGTGGAGATGAGGCAACATCATGAGTATCGGTTGACAATTACTGTTATCCACAAAGACGGTATTTCCCTCAACAAGCACCGTATTATAATCAAAACAATTTTTACAACAAGAGGGAAAACCGCCCGATGACTTATGATAAGCGCAACCGGATAGCCACTGATAAACTGGTAAAGAAACCTGTGATGAACTCAACTGCTGATAACAAAAAGGTTGCTCCTAAACCTAATGGAAAACAAGCAGTTGGACCTGTCTCTGTTAAATCAGAGAAGGTAACCAAGAAGGTTGCATGTAAAGACGAAGTAAAGAAACCGGCTGAGACCTTAAAATCTCAGATCCGGATCTTGAAAAGGTCTGAACAATCTTGGTCATCTAATGAGTCCGAAGGTGCCTCAACTTCACAAAATATGAAAATTGAGAAAAAGAAAGTTGAGTGTGAAAAGAATGGGGTTGAAAGAACCCAAAATGTTTGTGAATCGAAATAATCTTTAAAACAACCCGTTCAAAGACCCAAGACCAAACAGACTTGGGTCCCCCGAAAGATCTAACTGCTTTACTTGATATGTGCAGGGAGCTCCAACTGGCCCTGTTAGCAGCCTATGGATTGTTGACAGTGGAGCTTCTGGTCACATGACAGGGGACCTCACGCTACTCTTTGATATCAAAAACATAAACGGAGGTTATGTAGCGTTTGCAGGAAATAAAGGAGGCTACATTACGATGGAGGGTAGTGTAAGCAATGGGGCCGTGACATTTGAGCGGATATCGTACGTGAAACAGATAGATTACAATTTGCTCAGTGTGAGTCAAATCTGTGATAAACAATTTTCTGTGTAATTTGATGACAAATCTTGCTATATCTTGAAACCGGGGTTTGAACTTCCAAAAGAGTGGGTGATGCTAAAGGCACCGAGAGTAAACAATTTGTATATTCTCGATATGTCCAAAGCAATGACCACCCATGGCCAAATCTTGCTATATCTTGAAACCGGGGTTTGAACTTCCAAAAGAGTGGGTGATGCTAAAGGCACCGAGAGTAAACAATTTGTATATTCTCGATATGTCCAAAGCAATGACCACCCATGGCCAAGTCACGTGGTTCCTCTAAGGCTACAGAAAAAGAATCTATAATGTGGCACAGGAGAATGGGACACATTCATTTGCAAAAGATGAACCAGTTAGTGAAGAATGAACTTGTCACGGGAGTTAATGTGAAACATTTCCATTTGAATGACAAGTGTGTTAGATGCAAAAAGGGAAAGCAGCACAAACAGGCCCATAGACCAAAGAAAGTCAATTCTGTTGAACTACGCTTGAGCGTTTGCATATGGATTTATTCGGTCCAGTCAGACGTAAAAGTCATACCGGGGAGTTGTTACTGTCTTGTGGTGACTGACGATTATTCTAGATTTTCATGGGTCATGTGCTTGCATCAGAAAAGCGACACTTTTGACAACCTGAAAGTTCTGTTTACACGTCTGGAGAATATCTATGGTCTGAAGATCAAACGAATCCGGAGTGATAATGGGACGGAGTTCAAAAACGCTCAGATGGAGAATCTTTGTGCCAACAAGGGAATTCATCATGAATATAGCGCTCCGTATACACCCAGCAGAACGGGTCGCAGAAAGATAGAACAGGAACGAAGCTATTTACGCAGCATGTTATACTCTAAACCGTTTTTTTAACAGTGAAGAAGTTTGGCAAAACTTCTTATGAACTGTTGAACCGACGCAAGCCGAATCTGGAGTATCTAGAACCATTTGGTGCCCCGTGTACAATGCTGAATCCTTCGGAGAAGTTCGCACCAAAGGCTGAAGAAGGTTATTTTGTTGGATATGCAACCCACTAAAACGGTATTCAACAAAAGAACTAGAAAAGTCGAGGAGTGGGCTAATGTCGAAGTACAAAGATACACACAAAATGTACAGGGTGGAGGTCCAGATTGGATGTTTGATTACAAAGACTTCTTTGAATCATTCAATCTAGATAGCATGGTTGAAGAAGTTGTACTTCGCTTATATTACGAGGTCGAAAACGCCGTAACTTCACCTTTATGTCCGATCACTGTAAATCCCAAGCAGCTTCTAATGATACCACTGCTCCTGTGATGGAAGAAGAGGTGTTCCAAGAAGCTTCTACAACGCTTAATTCATCGGATTCAGAAGATGAAGACGATGATGCAACAAGTGAAGCTATTCTGGACAATGCTACAGTGACACCACCAGTGAACCCACCTACTACTGATGCTTCAACATCGAATGTGGGTAATGATCTGGTTTCTACAGAGAATTTGACGACTCAAACGGGAGTACAAGTACCTGATTATCCGGAATCTCGGATAATCGGATACACCCGCTTGAACAGGTTATTGGTGATCCTGGTAGCAGCGTGATGACAAGAGGGCAGTTGAGAAATGCTCAAGCACCAGAAAATATTGGCAATCTTGCTTTATATGCCAAAATACAGAAATCTGGTTTTCAAAATGACTGGTCTTTCGCTTGTTATGTTTCGCAGGTCGAACCGCGGACGTACAAGGAAGCTCTTTTGGATGATGCCGGGTGGAAGCAATGCAAGAAGAGTTGTTACAATTTCAGAAACTCGGTGTATGGATGCTGACAGATTTGCCCCTAGGAAGAAAGAAAATTGGAACCAAATGGGTGTTTAAGTGTAAGAAGGATGATAGAGGAGTCATAGTGAGAAACAAAGCTCGTTTGGTCGTTCAAGGTTTTCATCAGTTGAGGGAATCGACTACAATGAAATCTATGCACCAGTTGCACGCTTGGAAGCTATCCGAATGTTCCTAGCGTTTGCATCATGGAAGAAATTCAAGGTGTATCAGATGGATGTAAAGAGCGCATTTCTTTACGGTGTGGTCAAAGAGGAAGTTTACGTAGGTCAACCGCCAGGCTTTGAGGACCCTATTCACCGGGATAAGGTTTATGTCTTGAACAAAGCTCTCTACGGGTTGCACCAGGCTCCGAGACAATGGTATGAGGAACTGAGCACGTATCTTCTCTCGAAAGGATTCAAACGCGGACTGGTAGACTGCACACTGTTCACGAAACGAGCAAGAGATGATTTGCTTCTTGTACAAATTTATGTTGATGATATTATTTTCGGGTCAACTAACGAACTTCTGTGCAGGGAATTTGAAAAAGTTATGCAGGAAAAGTTCGAAATGAGCGCAATGGGAGAAATGCAGTTTTTCCTAGGCTTGCAGGTGGAGCAAAAGACCAACGGGGATCTTTATTCACCAGACGAAATACGTTTCTGAAGTTTTAAGCCGATTCCAGATGGATGATTCGAAAGCCGATGGATACCCCGATACAACCTAATCACAGGATTGGAGTTGACCTGAAGGGGGAGCTGACTGATCCATTTACATACAGAGCAATCGTCGGATCTCTGATGTATCTCACCGCGTCTAGACCTGATATAATGTTTGAGACATGTCTATGTGCACGATATCAATCGAAGCCGAAACAGAGTCATCTTGCAGCTGTCAAGCGTATCCTTAGATATCTGAAGGGTTGTCCGTCGAAAGGACTTTGGTACCATATCCGGATTAAATATCATTTTATCCGTGATTGTTATGCTAAAGAGTTGATCGATATGGTCAAAATCCACACTAATTACCAACGCGCAGATCTTTTTACCAAAGCTTTTGACAAATCCAGATTTGATTATCTTTTGAAAAGCTAATGGTATTAAAGAAAAACAGGACTAATCACCATCTCAGCCTATCACTTTTTAGTTTAAATTTTTTTACTGCTTTTCAGAAAAATTTCGAAAAACCAAAAACATTGAAAAATTTCAAAAACCATAAAAATTAGAAAATTTCTTTGTTGACTGCTATATCTTCTTCTCTTAGATTAATGCCGTCAGATTTCTGTGAACAAACGATATCTGGGCAGTCAAATATTTGAAATGCTCCAGCTTATCCTTGGGAACAGTAAATTCGAAAATCTATAAAAATCAGAAAATTCAAAATGATTTCCTGGAGTATAAAGGGAAATGATAGTACATCAGTGGGGATCTGACACATTCTAAGTAATGTACTGCTATAGGGCGTGTGTCTGAGTCTGTGCGATTTGCTGATAGGCTTCGTAGACCTATTACTGCGTGCCTGATACATACATATCAAACGAATTGTTGTGTGGATGAACTCCTCATGGGCATATGGTCTTAGTACCGTAATTTCGTTTGATAGGGTATTTGTACAAAACTCGGAGGTTTAGGGTCGTTATGTTATTAGTTGTCTGGGGATAGCCTCTCTGATCTTCTGCTGTAAGTCATTACGGACCTAGATCAGACAGGGTGTCTTTATAAAAGAGCTTTATGCCAAATCCTAAAGTTACCAAATTGAGGAACTTTCCATGTTATATGATGATCAAAGATTATCTATTACATTGTATTAATCACTGATGCAAATCATGATTAATATCAGTCCTCAACCTGGTATAGTGCATATGTTACTTTGCTGCATTAATTTGCTGAGCTGTATACCTCTATGCATTATATCTTGTACAATTACAGACGACGAAAGCATAATCACGCTTTACAATGAGTCTTTGTGCATTTACTTCTTGATACGGGAGTATGTCGTGTGCGTGGGAACCACAGACAATTGCGTTTTACTATAAATATCAGTATCAGTTTAAAAGCATTGCACAAAAGTCTGCATGTGAGTTTATGTGGATCACAATATCAGCAGTTGCCAGATCACACATTGTCTTTAATGATAATAATTCAAAAGGATCAATGGTGTTGATCAGATTTCTCAATAACTGATATGATCCCTTTACCGAAAATCACAAAACATTTACAGTTTTTCATTTACATTTCTGCATTTTATTTTCTCGTCAAAAATTACAAAACTCAAAAAGATTTTAGGTGTGTTTTAGCATAAACTTTAGAAAATCCAAAAAGATTTTTCAGTTCCATCTTATTTTTGATAACTGATGGTGGTTGATGTCGATTTTCTAAACCTTGTTACACCATTTGAGCTTTGTAACATTTTAAATTTGAAAATATGAATGTTGGATGCTTCAAAGTTGGAAAATAATTGGACCGGGACTCGTTTTTGAGATTTGGAAAATTTATCAAAAATCCCATTTCTCATTCGCCCATTCGGTTGGTCGAATGTGGGATTTTTCATGTTCCGTCGTATGTTTTTAAACGGGCGAAGGAGAGTGTTCTTGAACATATGTTTCATTCGAACCCTTTTGGCTCATTCGAACCTTTCACTAGGGTCGAAGGAGACAAAAGTTTCTCTTTCGTACGTATAGAATGGGTGAAGGAGGATGCCTATATATACCATCCAGTCTCATTCGAACCCATTCAAAAAAAATTTCAGAAAATTCACTCTAACCTCACCTTGTTGCTTTGATATTTTGAACCTTATCATTGTGTTCGTCTTCAAACACTGATCATTTTCCACTATCTTATACAGGTTAACTACCAGGATTGATGGACTTAATCCCTGATTTCTGTTTCGAGCCCTAAACACTAAAACTGTTAATAATCAATTTCATTGTGACAATTGTTGATTAGGATTCATTATATGTGTGTTTTAGGGGGAGAATAACTTTAAACCATGGATTCAAAACCAACCGGTTGATCAATTGATCATCTGTTGTGTTTAGAACCCTAGTTTTAATTGAAAACACATATATAATGATTAATTGATGAATTTGTTAGTATAGTATGGTTAATCGGCATTGTTAGATGCAAAACCAATCAAAAGAACATGATCAAAAACCCTTAATTTCAAAATTGAAAATTTAAAATAAGAAAAGTCACCTTCGACCCTTTCGAATGGGCGAAGGAGATAAACCAACCGGTCGAATGAAGAAAGTTTGGACGAATGAAACTTCTTATCAAAATCAATACATTCGTACCATCAAAATTTCTCATTCGTACCTTATGGATTTCTCATTCGTATCCCCGTTTGGGAGAATGAGAATGTTTATTACCAAAATTTTCAAAGTTTGAATTTTTGACGATTTTTAACATGTGTCTTTGTTTGTTTTGCAGTTTTAACCATGTCCGAGCAGGAAAAGACGACTAAACAAGCTGGATCATCCTCACAGCCTGCCAAGACAGTTCCTGAAGAGCTTTTAGCCTTCGAAAATGCGCATAACTGCTGTGCGTATCTCGGAGAGGTTAAAAAGCACACGGAGTTTATCGGTATTATTGAATTCTTGAAGAGATGCAGGGTGATAGATGCTATTGTTACACCGACGATTATTTACAGGGATATGATGCAAGAATTCTGGTCGGGAGCGAAGCTTGATTTCTGGAAATGCGAGTCATGCTTGACTAGCAAGATCCAAGGCAGAGAGTTATTGTTTGTGAGGAGGATCTAAGAGAAGCGTTGAACTTAGATGATGAGCGGACAGATCCTAAGGAGTTTAGCTTTATGGATTAGCGAAAAAGCTTTCTAAGAATGAAATACAATGGACCAATCACTGACGGTTCATTGCACAAGGGAAAACTCTGCCCTCAATTCAAATATCTGGCACACGTTTTGATACATGTCTTTGGATCTGCAGCTGGAGGATATGACTTGATGCGAAAGAGTATCAGCTCCATGATGGTAGCCTTGGTATTGAACAAACCGTTCAATGTTTCAGGCATGCTGATGGATCACTTATTAGAGCCTGTGAACGGCACGAAGAATCTGAAGTTTCTACTTTATCCTCGTTTCCTCCAGATGGTGTTTGACAACAAGTATAAGGAATTGAAAAGAGATCCTAAGCACATAGTTGTTCAGGAACATATGTCGCTTAATACACTTGCGAGAATGAAGGCGTATAAGGGATTGTCAGTCAATGAACGTCCACCAGTAAGGCGTTTATTTGGACATCTAGCAAGAGTTGATTATACAGATCCAGGTGAAGGGCTTGTGAGACATGCGAACAGTGATTCTGATCCTGATAACCCATTATATCCTGTTGATCCTGATGCGAAGCGCAAAAGACAGGTTGTGAATGTCGGTGCAAAGAGTGGAAAGTTTAAGAAGAAAGAGATAAGGTTAGAGGTTGCGACTGAACCTGAAAAGAAGAAAAGCACACCAAGAAGACATAAGAGCATGGTGAAGAAAGGGTTACACCTAGTTGATGAGGCGTCGGTTGATTCTGAAGAGACGCAGGAAGATGAACATTGGGATTCAGATGGTGAGACGGTAAAGACCGCCACGCCCAAGGCCACTGAGGCTGGTGTGTCTGCTAGTCAGAATGTTGAAGATCAAGGGAATAAGAGTCCTATTCCTGTTGATGATGATGAAATGACTTTGAATGAAGAAGAAGACTTTCCTGGTTCTCCCATACAAGCTGCTAAGTGAAATAAGAAGAAACAAGAGAAACCTAGTCTTAAGAGAAAGAAGGAGATTGAATCGCTTATAGCAGGTAAGAAACTACCACCAGCTTCTAGTTCTAAGTCACCGGTTACTGCACCAGCACAAAAGAAAACTATCAAGAGGTTGAAAAGAGAGAATAAGAAGTTGCTGAAGCACGAGCAACGAAACACCAGAAGAATTATTGTCTTGAAGGAGGAGAATAAACAGCTGAAGAAGAGTAACAAGAATATGATAATTTGATCAAAGACTTGTACTCTCGAGCTCCTCAACTTCAAGCTGGTGAAGAAGATAAGGAAAGAGAAGAAGAACAGATCGATTTTGAACCATCTGACGAAGAAGAAGATGAAGAACTTGATGAAGATGCAGGTAATGATACTAAAAAGAAGAAGAAGAAAGATGATGGAGATGATGGAGGTTCAGATGGTGGATCGAGTGATGGAAACAGCTCTGCTTTTGATAGTAGTAGTGATGATGAAGATGATAACGCTGACAAGTTTACATATGAAAAGCGTGATTCAAGTAAGGGTGGAGAGTCGAGTTCTAAGACTCCAGGAGAAAATGTGGATGACGATATCTTCTGGAATGAGAAATTGCAGACGTTATCTGAAAACGACAAGAACATGTATCGCCAGATGCTCACAGATCGAGTCTGGACGATTGAAATGACAAGCAGATTTCCAGAGATATTCGAGTCGAGCAATAAACTATTTGAGTTGGAGTTTGATGACCCTGATCTTGAAGATGGAGAGGTTTCTGCGGCAATTTCAAAAGAGATACTTCAGGGTTTAGCCAAACAGGTAGGAAAGACTTTGGAAGAATTGCTTGCTGATAATTCCATTCCAAAGATACCTGAGAAGGAAGCCGGGAATCATTCTGATGACCGTGATGTTCCTGCTTTTGAGGATGTTGAAATGGAAGACATAACGAGTGAGGAATATCCACAATATTTCAAGAATAATCAAGATTGTGGATTTCCTGGATTCTCAGATGAATTGCTAAACCAAGCCGAGAAACTGGCGAAAGAGAAGAGTAAAGCATTTGAAGATGAAATTTTCAAAGGGCATGACAAACCACGGTTCGAGCAATCGGAGAGTTTGAAGGAATTCTTGAAGAAATTGAAAGAGAAAGAAAACAACCGTCCGAAAGCTGAAATTCAAGGAAGCTTTTACAAACTTGATAGTGGTATTTTCAAAGGTCGTGCATTGGCCTGGAAGTTTGTTAAAGAATTGAGATGTATTGCAGTGAAGTGGGAGAAGGGGATCTTATATTTCGATAAGTTTCATCATTTGAAGACTCTTCCCTATTGGGCAATTCGTGATATTTGCCGTCACCGTTTAACGGGAGCGTCAAATAGTCAGATTACCTACTTTGCGGAGAAGATGACGAGAGAAAGCCGAACCAAGTGGGATTTGTTTGAACCACAATATCCGAAACGAATTGTTCATAAAAAGGATATTGATCAGATAACAGGTATGCCCAAGGTGACGTTAAAGTACAAACCACCGCGAGTGTTGAAAAAGATTCCTTTGTTGCCAATCCCACAACACTTCGCTAAAGATTTCATTTGGTGGTATTACGATTGGAAGATAGCAAGGTTGTGATTGTATTGAAAGACGGAGAGAAGAACTACAAGAAAATACACATTTTTGATCCCATGTGGTTAATCAACTGTTCACATGAGGATATCATAATGTTGTTTTACAATCTGATTTATTCTGATGCGAAGGATGCTGAGCAAGCAGGAAAGTACCAACATGTGGTATTTCTGTGCTTTGCATATGACATTAATGCTGGTTGTGACTATGGCGAGAAGCTCGGAAAGTTTGTTGAGAAGCAAAAGGTGCCTGAATTGAAAAAGACGAAGCCAAAGCAATTTCAGGAACCGGTTTTGACTAAAGAACAGAAGATTCAGCGACATATCAAATTGATGAACATCAGAATGGATGAACGACGTCGACAACAATCCAAGCAATAGTCGAGGGGGAGTTTGTAGATGCAATTGTGCGACTAGTGCTTCGGATTGAACAACAAACATGCTTTGATGAATGTCGAAGGTGCGAAGGAAGGTTTCTGTAGGTACGAAGGAAGGCTTTAGAAGGTGCGAAGGAAGAACAGAAGGTGCGAAGGAAGAAGTCTTGGACGAATGTGTATAGTGTTTATTGTATAGCTTGGTTCGACCAGACAGTTGTGCAGTCTATAAATAGACAAGCTTGATTTTTGAATGTAACTTTTTGTCATATTATTCCCTCCACTTTCTGATATTCTCTCTAGAAGTTTATTTAGCTCTTTTCACGTTCTTACCCTGTTTATATCATCTTTAAACGTGTAATCGAGTTGTTAATTAATGAAAAGCTTTTGAAAATGATGATTTACTTGTTTTGATCTGTTTGACTATTATTTTGTGATTGTTTTAGGGATTCAGCACCTAAAACTAACTTGTTTGATCATTCTTTGTTGTCATACGATCCATTCACGCACATACACACTGTTGAAGAACTTGTTTGGTCACCTGATCAATCCAGGTTATGAAGATCCAGGTGTTGATAAAGCCAGGAATGCTAACAGTGATTTTGATGAAGATAATCCGTTATGCCCTGTTGATCCTGAAGCTAAGAGGAAAAGACAAGTTGTGAATGTTGGTGCGAAGAGTGGTAAAGGGAAAGGTAAGGAAAAAGAGGTTGATGCTTAACCACCTAAGAAGACATCTCGGAGAAAGAAAAGTGTTGCTAAGAAAGGTATACACTTGGTGGATAAAGAGTATATGGATTCTGAAGAGACTCAGGAAGAAGAGAGATGGGATTCTGATAATGAAACTGTTAAGTCCACCACGCCCAAGGCCACTATGGCCGGTGAATCTGAGAGTCTGAATCAAACTCTGGAGGAACAAAGAATGAAGAGTCCGATTGTGATGGACGATGTTGATGAAGGTCTTGGTTTGGGATCTGATGATTTTGGTGGATCGCCACAGGCTGGAACTAAACAGAAAATCCAACTTATAAAAAGAAGGCTAAGGCTGTTGAGATTGAAAAGCCAATGAAAAAGAGAGCTAAAGACATTGAAAGCTTAATTGCAGGAAAGAAAGTTCTTGTAATGTCTAGTTCTAATTCTCTCGGTACATCCCCAGCAGCTAAGAAACAGAAAACATCTGGTGCTGAGCAAAACATTCCAACAGATGATTTCAATGCTGCGTTGGATAGAGTCTTGAATAAGTTCAAGAAAAAGACTCCAGTTGCTGAGGCTTCAACTCCTAAGGTTACTGTATCAGGAGATGTGATGGATGCAGTGAACCAGAAGCTGACTGAAATGATGAAAATCATTAACCAGCAACAAACTGAAATTGAGCAGTTAAGAAAGAATGATAGATAGATGTTGGATGTAGTTGAATCTTCACAGGAGAGCCATGAAGAATTAGCAGCTAAAATCAAGTTACTCCAGGGAGAAAATCAGAAGTTGTTATTGCATGAGCAGAGAAATACTCGAAGATATATCACTATGAGGCTTGAAAACAACAAGTTGAGAGTAAACAACAAGAGCATGAAAAATATCATAAATGATTTATATTCGAGAGCTCCTTAATTGAAAAAAGGAGAAGAGGATAAAGAAAGAGATAAAGAGCTTGTTGATTTCGAATCATCTGAGTCTGATGAAGAAGATGATGAAGAACTTGATCAGGATGCCGGTGATGCTCCTAAGAAGAAGAATGATGATGATAAAGATGATTCAGGTGATAATTCTGGTGATGGTAATAGCTTTGCTGCTGCTGATGATGATGATGATAACACTGATCAATATAAATGTGAAAAGAGAGGATTAGGAAAAGATGCAGGAGAATCTAGTTTAAAACCTCCTGGTGGTAATACTGACGATGATGATATTTTCTGGAATGAGAAGATCAGATCTTTATCTGAGAAAGATAAGAAGTTATATCGCCAGATGTTGACTGATAGAGTCTGGACGATTGAGATGCAAGGTAGATTTCCAGAGATATTTGAGTAAGATGATATGAGGTTTGAACTGGAGTACAATGATCCAGATTTGGAAGATGGAGAAGTTTCTACAGCTGTGTCTAAAGAAATACTGGAAGGATTAGCTAAACAGGTTGTTAAATCTCTTGAAGAGTTGATGAGTGAGAACCAAATACCGAACATTCCTGAGAAAGAAGCAAGAAGTCACTTTGATGATAGAGATGTTCCACTTTTTGAAGAAGTTGAAATGGAGGATATCACTAGTGAGGAATATCCAGAATACTTCAAAAATGATAAAGATTCTGGATTTCCCGAATTCTCTGAAGAGTTGTTGAGCCAAGCTGAAAAACTTGCTCGTGAGAAAAGCAAAAAGTTTGTTGATGAAGTGTTCAAGAACTCAGATTGTCAGAAACCGAATGTTGAACAATCTGACGATATGAAAGACTTGTTGAGGAAGCTTAAAGAAAAAGAAGCTAACCGTCCTAAGACTGAAGTTCAAGGTAGTTTCTACAAATTATAAAACGAACTACTCAAAGGTAAAGCTCTCGGATGGAAATATTTGAGACAACTAAGGTATGTCGCCATGAAGTGGGAAAAAGGAATTATGTACTTCAACATATTCCATGATATAAAGACACTACCTTATTGGGCTGTTCGCGATATTTGCAGACACACGATGTCAGGAGCTACAGTAAACAACAATCTTGTTGGTTACTTTGCAGATCGCATGGCGAGAGAGAGTAGAACGAAATGGGAAGTGTTCACCCCTCAGTGTCCTAAAAGGATAGTTCACAAGAAGGAGAAAGATCAGATAACGGGGTTGAACAAAGTTACTTTGAAATATAAACCACCAACTGTTCTGAAGCATATACCTTTGATGCCTATTCCACAACATTTCTCAAAAGACTTTATGTGGTGGTACTATGACTGGAAGACGGCACAGGCTATTATTGTATTGAAGGATAGGAAGAATGACTTCGAGAAGATACATATCTTTGACCCGATGTGGTTGATAAATTTCTCTCATGAGGATATTATCATGCTATACTACAATCTGATTTACTGTGAAGAGAAAGATAGTGAGCAGGCAGCTAAATACCAACGCGTGGTATTTTTATGTTTTGCATGGGATGTCAACGCGGGTTGTGATTTTGATAAGAAGCTGGGGAAGTTTGTTCAAGTTCAAAAGACTGAAAAGAAGAAACCGAAGCAAACTCATGAACCAGTTATGACAAAAGAACAGAAGAAGTTATTGCACATCAAGCTGATGAACAAGAGATTGGATGAAGAACGAAGGCTGAAGCAATTCAAGCAATAGTTGAAGGGGAGTTTGTAGATACATGAAGAGCGACTAATGCTATTGAATTGCAAATTCTATTATGTTTTGATAATTACAGATGGTCGAAGGTGAATATTATTTGGTTGAATGTAGTTTTGAATGGTCAAAGGGAGAGCTCAAGAGGTCTAAGGAGATTTTGTGTACATAGTGTGTTGATTCGCCCACTTTGATTGCTCGAACCTGCACATTCGCCCATTCGATTGGTCGAATGTGCAGGTCTATATAAAGGCTGAATCATTTTGTAATGTTAACTTTTGGTCATTTTTGTTTCCCTCTCTGAGTGTGTCGTCTCCCTAGGGTTTTGTTGAGTCTGTAATTGATATCTATCATTGTAAACAACGTTTTAAAGTGTTAATCATTATGTTTATCAATGAAATGAAAATGTTTTAGATGATTTGCATGTTTTGCTAGATATATTATCATTTCGTAATCAATTCAGGGATTCCGCACCTGAATTGAACTTGTTTGATCATAGTCTTTGTTTGAAGATCGATCCTTGACACATACAGTGAGGACGATTGATACTTATCTTGTTTTGAACCTAATTACTGATTTGTTTTCTTCCATGTTTTCAAGACATTGTGGTCGACTGGATATTTCATGGACCTTGGATTTTATTTCTAATCTATCGGTGTGGGTCTTTCATTTTATCTTGCGATTGGGATTCATTCTATATTCTAGTTTACATGTACTGCATGTGAACGATTACAAGAGGAACATTTTTATTCTTTCTTTCCTTACTCTTGGGTATAATTTAAGTCTAGAATTACGATGGTTAGAAGGGGGCATGGTCAAGGAAAGATTAACATGACTCAGAGGATCTGGTCAAACAAATTTACGGCATGCTGGTTGAGGCCCTCGCAGCTTTTGGGAGCTGGTAACAACTCTTTGACCTATACTAACTCCTTTTAAACGATTTCCGCTAACCATCGATCATCGTACACCTATTTGTGCATACTGTTCTTTTCTTTTGTGAGCTTAGATAAGATCGAGTCCTTATGATCAACAAAAGAGTGGGTGATGCCCTCTCATCTTTTCAAGCAGGTAAAGGCCTATTCTGCTAAATCATTCTGTTCCCTTTGACTTCTGCCATCGAACTTTCTTAGTCCTTGAACGCACATGCCACAACAACAACCCACTAGCGTATTTCCAAGGCTTTTATGGGTTGTAAGTCTCATTAACTCCAACGGGACTGAAGGAGACTGTTGAACTACTTCTATAGTCTAAAAACGACAAAGGCGGTCTTTGCCATGTACATCTGTCTAGGAGGAACTGGTAAGGTATGCCACAAACACCTTATATGTGCTACAAATACTTGGGTGGAGAATGTAACACCCTATGATGGAGTTTATAAACGTGGAAATCAAACACTATTACCTAAAGACGGTTGGGTCTGAGATTGACGCATACACTACCAACCACATGAGTTAGCTACTCTATGCTCAAATCTAATTAACCTACCTTGCTAGTGAGTTAAACATTACACAACAAGGGTGGATCCCATGGATTCGTGGCATGGTCACTGCAACTCACCTACCAAGAATCTAATAAATCTTCCACCTAGCCCACAGACTTCCTATTGAGGTTGGTGAGCATGGTGTTTTTACGAAGCATGGTGCTTCATCTTTTACCTTCGATAGTAGCAAGAGAACGTAGAATAGTGTGGAGTATAAGTTCCCCAACAGCAATAA
The DNA here is from genome assembly GCA_030844895.1 of Ambrosia x helenae. Classification (NCBI taxonomy): domain Eukaryota; kingdom Viridiplantae; phylum Streptophyta; class Magnoliopsida; order Asterales; family Asteraceae; genus Ambrosia; species Ambrosia x helenae. The sequence continues at coordinate 30,434 of JAUTDX010003169.1, read as the reverse complement.
CTAGTATATCAACAACAACGAGGTGTTGGGAAAGAGTGTTCCTAGTGTGAGAGTGAAACCCACTTCAAGCAGAACTGTCCCCGGCTCAACCACGATAGCAACAATGGCAACAATAACATTAATGGTGCCCGTGAAATAGCTTGCTTAGTTGGCTCGGGAGAATCCAAGAACAACAACCTTGTGCTTGTGACTACGTTTTTTTGTGAAAGGTAATCTTGTTGCTGATCTCGATTCTAGTGCGAGTATCATCTTTGTGTCTTTAAAACTTAGCAAATTCCTAGGGGTAGCCCCTAATCTTCTTGAGATCCCACACTTTATGGAGCTAGATAATAGAAGGCCTGCTGAGGTGACCCTTGTTCATCGCGGAAGTAAACTCGAACTGGATGGTCATTTGTTTGACATCGACCATATACTTACCACTCTGGGAAAACTATGATATTGTAGTTGGCATAGACTGGTTGTCCAAGCAACGTGTTGAAAATTCACTATTAGGAGAAAAATTTCCGTATCCCTCTTCCTAGTGGAGAACTTTTATCTATCCAGGGTGATCGTGGTGGTGCCATAGTGGGTGTCATCTCATTCTTGAAAGCCAAAAGTGTATTCGAAAGGGCTATCCAGCCATTTGGCTAACATTTCTGACATTTGAGTTGAAGTTGAAACAGGGAATGAGGACATCCCTATAGGTCGTGATTTTCTAGACGTATTCCTAGAGGAACTACTTGGACTTTCACTTGTTGGACATGTGGAGTTCCATAGTGATTCTTCACCTTGGGCAGCTCCAGTTCCATATGTGCATTGACTATAGCGAGTTGAACAAGGTGATTGTCAAGAACCGTTACCCACTACCAATAATTGATGACTTGTTTAATCAGCTCTAAGGGTCGAATTACTATTTTAAGATTGACTTGAGGTCATCATACCATCAGTTGAGAATCCAATAGGGGATGTAGCCAAGACAGCCTTCGAACTCGCTATAGAAATTATGAGTTTCTGTTGGATCAGTATTGCTCTTTTGTATGAACTTGCTAGTGAACACTTAGGTGTTTTAGCAAGTTCTTAATCAGTGATAGCACAGCGGAATGTTATGAGTTTAAAGCTACACTTATCAACAGGAGTTATTACTCCCCCTGGATGTTTGAGAAACTAATAAATGATAAGTATTTATTGAGAAACTAAGTATTGAATGAGAATGAAACACTTAAATAGATTCTCAATAAATATGAAATGGAAATAACAATAATATGCTTTGAAGAATTTCTGTATTAAACTCAATGTCTAAAACAGAGGGATGAACCCTTCTATTTATAGACTTTACAAATACATGAACCTTGCCAAAAAGCAAGTTCAGAGACAAGTTGCAACAAGTTGCAATCTTGGAACTTGTACATAAAGTAAAAGTAATACTAAACTAATAAACTACTAATACAAAAAGGCGGTGGAAAAGATCTTCTCATAAGTACTGATGAATGACAAACTACTGATGAGTAGTTTGTCTTCAGTAGTTCTTCAGTAGAAATGTCTGGTTTGGACTTCAGAACTTCTGATGACTTTTCTTCTTCAGTACTTGTGTAATCTCTTCTTCAACATTTTGATCTTCCTTCTTCAGCAGTTCTATACTTAGAATATTTTGACAGACGTGAATTAGACTAAGGTTTGCAAAAGTGGTTTCACCAATCCTCTTTGTCCTAACAATCTCCCCCTGGATTGATGAAGCCAAAACCTTCCTAATTCCTTATTGTTTTCTTCTGTCATTCACAATCTTCCATATTCCTTTGAACATGGAATTCTTCAGCTGGTTCAGCTGTTCATCAGTGAGAGACCCTTTTTGTGGTTCTAGATGCTGGATTGTAAGCAGGTCTTGAGTTGATGGCTTCTTTAGATCATTCATCGACTTATAGGCTCTGCTTGTCTGATCTCTTCTTGTCACTTGTACTGAGTTGTTATCAGTAAAGGACCATCTGATAATAGGTACTTTAGACTTGTCAAAGTCTAAAGTGTAGGGAACCATGGTGGTACCCTGGGATTCTCCTGAGTGTTGGATGTTTTCAACTTCAGTGACTCTCAGGTGGGATTCACCTCCTTGTTCTTGTTGCATCACATTACATATTTGAAAAGTTGGCAAATGTTGCTCAGTAACTACCTTAGTGTGCAGTTTGTCTTTGATGGTTTTCTGGATTTGATAGGCAAAGGTGAAAGGATCCCTGAATTGTGTGATCAGAGGTTTTTCTTCAATGTCAAAGTCAGAATGGACTACTGTACTTCCTTCTAGTAGTACCATTCTGAAATCAGTCTTCACATTCTCCTCTGATTTCTTATGAGTAGCTGGTCTTCTTTGAACACCAGAAGTTCTAACTACTGAAGTTGATATTTCAGCAGTTTCAAACTTCTCTGGATTTGCAGCCCTTGCAGCCTTGTATTTTCTGTAAGTGTCCACTAATCTTTCTTCTTTCCATTTGGACACAGAGGCTTTTGAACCATAACCATTAGCTACTAGTTCTTCAATCATCTGGGCTCTCTTGGCTTTTGCATCTTTACTTGTTGCAAGTTTGTCTGCAATAAGTTGAGCTCTTCTTGTCAGCTCTTCCATGGAGAGTCTCTTTAATGTATGGGCTTTGATCTTGCTGTTCTTAGTAATATAAGACATCAGTTGATGTCTTTTATCTTCCTCAGCAATTCTGTCTAGGCTAGCCTGCCTTTGAATTTCAGCTTCATAAGCCTGTAGCTTTTCATCCAGGCTTAAGTCCAAGTCATCCCTTTCTTCCAGAAGTTTCCAAATCTGATCTTCCTTGGCTTTCTTCTGAACTGCCACTAAACTCTTCTCAAGAAGTTCTGCTGATTGAGAGATTGGAGAAGGGTTTAGTACAGTCATAGCGGTAACTGTTGTAATAGGCCTAGGAGGAACAGGAGTTGGTTGAGTAGGTTCAGTTGATCTGGAAGGCTCTTGTTTAGAAGTTTGAGTGTTGGAAGTGTTGACATCTGATGGGTTGACAACTACTGAAGGTTTGTCAACTACTGAAGGATTGTCTTCAGTACTTTCTGAGTCTTCATCAGAACTTTGTCCATCAGAGGTTTCTTCATTGTGCCCTTGGGATTCATCAGACTTTTCAGCATCTTCAATTTCTTGAATAGAGACACCAAGTTGTTGGGCCAGTTTTTCTTTTCTGGCTTGGTTTCTTTGTTCTCTTTCTTGGATAGCCACTCTTGCCTTTTTCCTGGCTTCAAGTGACTCCATAGGTTCCTTAGTTTTCTCCCCTTTTTGGCTTCATCAGGTTTTGATGTTGAAGGTTGGGAGAACTGACCTGTAAGAGTAGCAATCTGTTTGCTATTGAATTCAATCTTGTTGGACAGATCGTTCATCTTTGTCTATATCACTCCAAATTGGTTCTTGATTGGCAGCTCCAAGTTAACTGTGTAGGTTCGGAAGTGATTTTTGATGAGGGTGTTCATCATATGATATAAGGAACCATCTGGGCTGCATAGCTGGTTCATGTCTATGCTGGATTGCCCAGGGAATTGGGTAGGCATTTGTAGTGAGGGGTGTGTTTTTGGTTAATCTTCTTGTTGTACAGAAGATGCCACTATAGGGGAATCAGGGATTAAGTGGACTTCAACCTGATCTAGTGTGACTAGCTTCTTGAGCTTAGATACACCAGGTGCAGGACCTTCACTTGTAGCCGTCAATTCAGTAGTTTGGTGTTTTGAAACATCATCCAAGTCAATGGAATCATCTGAATCCCTGATTACATCCTCAATGAGGACTGTATCAGTTACATCATGAGCTGAGCCCAACTCAGTTGTCTCATGTACCTCTTTTTCTTGGTTCAGAGGATTTCCTACCTCAGGCATTAAGCCTTCATCAGTAGTTGCCACGGTTGAGGTCTTAGCTATGTTGCTTCTTTCCTCAGATCCACCACTGGGTGGTAAATGAGTAGTAGAAGCCTCAAAAGTACCAAGAGTTTCTAAGTTTGGGCTTAGAGACCCTAGTTCATCCTCATCTCTTTGGTTAGGGCTTTGAGTGTCCACATCCATGTCAAATTCTGAGGCTATGTCCCCTGTTTGATGTGGTTGTTGGGGACTGACTGTAACACCCCAACCGATGGCGGAAACATCGGGATGTCACGTAGTGATGATTGTTCAGTAGCTCGTGGTGAATAATAAATTTCATTAAATGATTTAAATAAATTACATACAATTGTTCTACAAGAATTCGTACATCAAAATGAATAATACTATGCACACATCTTCAGGCATCAACTCAAATCTTCAAGCAAGTAGAACCTGAAACATGTTAAGTTTGAAAATATTTTGGGTCAACAAAAGTTGGTGAGAATACATAGGTTTTTGAATATAATTGATAATAATAGTTTGTACAACAATCACAGTTGTATGATGATATAGTATGATTCCGACATGTAACAATGCGTCTTTGTACAACCAAACCTTGTGTCGACTGATGACTAACTCGCAAGTTAGTTAAATGTTGTTACTGTTATCGATCATCCCTGAATTTATGCGGGGGGATGGGTTTGTCAGACCTATAGCGCTATAATCTAAACAGGCGGATTGATCATTGTTAATGATTGTACTGTGTCTTTTTGTTACAGTCAAATGATAGAATGATGTTGTAATTGAATCACAAGTAAATATGAGTAAATGATAGTATAAAATGTTTAAACATGTTTCACCCCAAAAATAGTGAAAATAGAGAAAAGGGGCTATGTAAACTCACCTTAGCAAAATGTTATGTCTCGTGAAAATAGAATACGTGTTGCCAACGATGCCAAGTATTACCCTATAATTAAGGTAATAAATATGTCTAAGTCTTTCTAGTCTACAATATATTCTAGGGTTTCGAATTGGGGATAAGTGTTCGTTTAATTAATAAATTAAACATCTAATAAATAAGAGAAATTTGATAAATAAACAAGCAAAAGTCTTTTTGTAAATTTTAAATCAAAGATGGTCACAAAAATAAGTTTTAAGTATGATAATAATTTTTATAAAATTATTTTCTTTAAAATAGAATATTAATTCTATTTATAACAAATTATCAAAATTTAACTTTAATATTTAAAAATACTAAAATTAAAGAATTACTAGTTTAAAAACTATATTTCTGTTCTAAATAATCAGAAATAATTTATATAAAATTTTGGTGCAAAAATATTGAAAAATGAATTTATTATGATTTATTTATGATTAAAAGTAACAAAAATTGATTAAAAATATTAAATAAATGATTTTTCAGAAATAAAAATCATTTCAGAAAAGTTTATTGTTATAAAAACTTAGAATAACTTTTGTGGAAACTTATATAATTGTTTTGATATTTTATTAGAATTTTATAAATGAAATAGAATAAACTTGAATTATTATTATTATATATATTAAATAAATAAATTTTGAAAAACTAAAAATTGTATGTTAAATTTTTCCACTAGAATAACATAAAATAATTTTTGTAGAATTTATAAAAGAGTTTTAGTATTTTAAAACAAATTTTAAAAGAATAATAATACTTATATAATTATAAAAGGATAAAGAAAGAAATAACAAAAAGATTTGTTCATGGCAGGGATCGAACCTGTGACCTTTCGTTAAACAACAACAGTCTAAACCATCTGATCTGAATCACGTTTTGTGTTTATAGTTGATTTCAAAATATATATAAACAAAGCTTTACCAAGTCATCTTTAATTACCCTAAGAACCCTAGTTTTCAAATACGTCAAATTGTTAAACGATAACCCCAGAAATCATGGGGTTATCAGTCGCGTAACATCAAAGATCAAAAACATAAATTGAATTAAATCATACCAGTCAGAATTGATGGTGAAATGCTCAGTCAAACAAAAAGTCAACTGCGAGTGATTCTTGGCTAAAAACGATTTGTTGGTAGAAATTAAGGGTGGGGGTTTGTTAATCGCTCCTTTCAGAGGTTGTGTGCGAGTTTAATCGAATTATTAACGGGTATTTATACAGGTTTCAATCGAATTCATTTGGAAAGCTTATTAATGGTGTTCAAATCGCAATTCAACACTTGTAAATACGCGTGATGTTGTATTAGGAAAAGGAGATGATTAGGGTGCGTAATACTCGGGTTTGATTGGATGATTGGCGTGTTTTCCTGATCAGTTTGATGTTTCCTTGGTCTGGTTTGCAAGCAGCGATCGAACAAGGAAGAGAAGAGTGAGGTGTCAGTGGCCTTTTATACAATAATGTTTGGATTTAAGACAAACGAATGGTGTGGCTCAACTGGTCTTGTGTGCGTGTGTTTGTGCGTTGGGCCGGTTCAATGCTCGAGTTCGAATCCCGTTTGGAGCAACTCTTTTTTTTCTTAAAACAGAAAGGGAGGGGAGAGGACAAGTGGGCCGGAGGACTAGTGGGCCGGTGGATTCTTTGGGTCTGGGTGGGCCTGCTGTTGGGTTGGGTTAACTAAATCAACTACTTAGTTTTTATTGATCTACATTATTGTTATTATTTATTAGTATTAATATTATTATTTATTATTATTATTATTATTATTATTATTATTATTATTATTATTATTACATATATATACATATATGTATATAAATTGTGTGCTAGGGATAATTAATGATAAAGGTGTATAAAACAAGGCTTTTACGTATAAAAATTTGGTGGAAATTTTGCGATGTTACACTGACATGTTTAGATGGAACTTTCTCTTTTAGCCCAGAGAGAAGTTTGGCTATTTCAAAATCAGGTTCAGAAAGTTGGGGTGCTTGTTCAGTAGTTTGGGCAGTGGGTTCAGCAGTTTCAAAAGAAGCATCAATAGGAATGGTTTTCTTAAGTCTTTTTCTTTTGAAAAGAATTGTGATTGGTGCTCTTGGTGGGGTTTGAGATGGATGAGACTGAGAGGATGTTTCAGTCACATCTTTAGGAAGTGCAGATTGTACAATAGTTTGTTCAGGCATCTCAACCTCCTGAACAGCTTTTCTTTTTGGTTTGGTGGGTTTTTGTTTTTGTTCCTTGGGTTTCTTGGCCTTTCGGGGTGTAGGTTTGGAAGATGAGGGTTCCATGGGGACTGGTTCTGGTTCCCCTTGGTCATCTTCTGGCCAGGCAGCCTGTTTGTTGTGCCTAGAGTATGCTTGTAAGGTTAAGGGTTTCAAAATTGCAGTTTTACCCACAAGCACCTCATCACCCAGTTCTTTGATTATGCATTGCATAATGAACCTTGGGTATAACAAAAACTTCTTTTTAGTGTTATTATGATGCAACACCAACTCATTAAAGAAAAGTTTTGATGCCCTGTATTTTGTTTCATTCACTATGGAATGAAAAATTGGTTGAAAGGTTAAGGGCATCTGATCATAAGACCATGTTTAAGGAATCAAACACATAATTATATAATGAAATAAAAGTTTGTATTTTGGTTCAAAATACTTTTTAAAGATTGTAGCTTGTGAGAGAGTACCTTGATAACCACATTCTGTCATGGTTAGGTGGATTGCAGAGTTTTCAAATTTTTCAGGGGCATTTACATCATTCAACCCCAGTCTGATTGCAAGTGTGGTCGGTGTGATGCCCATTCGTCTCCCTTTGATTGTTGAGTTGAGAGAGATAACCTCATTATCCACCATCACTGTCTCAGCGTTAGCCCAGAACTCATTGAGAGTTTCAGGATGTATTGGTGGGTCTATTGTGAGAGCGGCGATATATTGGGATTTGACGACGAGATCAATGATCTCATCGTATTGGGACCAGCCTTCTTGTTTCTCTAAGTAGGCTCTAAGATTGTGTCCCTGTTTTAGAACTAGAGCCATGTGGTTTGTGTGTGTTTTGGATCGAACAGTGTTTTTGCAGGTTCAGGGTTTGAGAGCTTTTTGAGAGAGAAGGAGGGTATTTTTGCTTTTTGAATGGATAATTGCTGGAAAAGGTATTTATCAAAAGTTTTAAACCGCCTAGGTCAAACTTTTGATGTGGGAAAAGTCTGATTTGCCCTTTTTGACTAAATTGTTGATGAAGAATTATTTTCATCAGTAGTTCCCACTTTCTCTTCAGTAGTTTTGAACAACTGATGAGAATACTTTATAAATACTTTTATTCATAACTTCTGAAGGTTGTTTTATCAGAAGTTAATCACTTTTCAGAAAAATATTCCCATACTGATGTTTTGTTCATCAGTAGTTTCTCTCTTGTTTGTTTTTCAGAAGTTTTAAATTTTGAAAACAGATGTAAGTGAAAATGAAAAATATGTGCAGAAAGGTAAAGAGAAACACTTACAAATTTAGCATCCCGAGCATGGTACTAACTTCTGAAATGTTGATGTGTCAAGGGGTTTAGTGAATATGTCAGCTATTTGATTAGCTGTTGCTACATGTTTTACTTCAATCTTGCCTTTTTCGTAGCAATCTCTTATGAAATGATACCTGATTTCAATATGTTTGGTTTTTGAAAACTGAACAGGATTTTGAATGATGCTAATGGCAGATTTGCTGTCTACAAGCAATGGTGTCTTGGTTTCTTTGATTCCATAATCAAGAAGTTGATACTGGAGCCATTGTATCTGTGATGTACAACTTGCAGCTGCAATGTATTCAGCTTCAGCAGTTGAAGTTGCAACAGATGTTTGTTTCTTTGATTGCCAGGACACTAGAAAGTTTCCTAAGAATTGACAACCACCAGATGTTGATTTTCTTGACATTTTACACCCTGCATGGTCACTATCTGAAAAAGCTGATAACTTGGTATTGCTTGAAGCAGGATACCAAATTCCAAGTGTTGGAGTTCCTTTCAGATATCTGAAGATTCTTTTGACTGCAATGAGGTGTGATTCCCTAGGAGCTGATTGATATCTAGCACATACATATGTTGAAAACATAATATCTGGTCTAGAAGAAGTTAGATATAAAAGGGAACCTATCATACATCTATACATGGTTTGATCAACCTGTTTTCCTTGATCATCTGGTTCAACTTGTGTGGTTGGTGTCATGGGAGTGGAACATGATTTACAGTCTTGTAAAGAAAATTTGTTTAATAATTCTTTAACATATTTTGATTGATGTATAAAAGTTCCATTTGTTTGTTGTTTAATTTGCAGTCCCAGAAAGTACTGCAGTTCTCCCATTGTACTCATCTCAAATTTTGATTGCATGAGTTTTTTAAATTCATCACACAGTTTTATGTTTGTTGAACCAAATATGATATCATCAACATATATTTGAACAAGTAAGATATGATTTCCAACATGTTTTATGAAAAGAGTTTTATCAATGGAGCTTCTTGTGAAGTTATTTTTGAGTAGAAAGTTGGAAAGTGTTTCATACCAGGCCCTTGGAGCCTGTTTGAGCCCATAAAGAGCTTTGTCTAGTTTGTACACCCACTCAGGATGAGAAGGATCCTCAAACCCGGGTGGCTGACAAACATACACTTCCTCTTTTATCTTTCCATACAAAAATGCACTCTTAACATCCATTTGATAAACTTTTATTTTGTTGGAAATGGCATAGGCCAGAAATAACCTGATGGCTTCAAGCCTTACAACTAGAGCAAAGGTTTCATCATAGTCAATTCCTTCTTCTTGAGAGTAACCTTGTACTACCAGTCTTGCCTTGTTCTTTATTATCATACCAGCTTCATCTTGTTTGTTCCTGAAAACCCATCTTGTGCCAATTGGTTGCTTGTTTGGTGGTAAGGGACAGATTTCCCAAACTTGTTGCTTGTTGAATTGAAGCAATTCATCTTGCATTGCTTGCACCCAATTGTTGTCTTTGAGGGCTTCCTGGTACTTCTTTGGTTCCAACTGTGAAATAAATGCTGAGAAGAGACAAAAGTTGGAAAGCTGGTTTTTTGTAAGAACACCTGATGCAATATCACCCATGATTTGATCAAGTGGATGATCTTTTTGTTCGATCAGTTGTTGTAAACCACTGACAGGTGTTGGTGGCTCATGTTCTTCAAACAAACTACTGAGGTCTATTATATCTGGTTCAGCAGTTTCAATGTCTTCAGTAGTTGCAGGTGCTGAAGCAGATGTTTGAGTTTGTTCCTCAGCATTTGTTGAATCAGAAGTTTGTGAAACTTCTGATGGTTTTGAAGTTGACTTAATGACTGTTTGAGGAGTCCATGGTGCTGGATCCTCATCATCAAACCTTTGATCACCATAATAAGTAGGTTTGGATGAAGTGACAGTCTTTTCAGGTCCAAAATGGAAGCTGTCAAGGTCAAAAAGTTCAGCAGGATGTGCTGGAATGAGAGTGTGTTTTGACTCATTGAACTTGACATTCAGAGTTTCTTCTACTATCCTGGTTCTTGAGTTAAAAACCTTGTAGGCTTTTCTAGTTGAAGAATAACCAAGAAAGTAACCTGAATCAACTTTGGCAGCAAACTTTGAAATAGATTCCTTAATGTTCAAGATGAAACATTTACACCCAAAAGCCCTGAAAAAGGAGATAAGGGGCTTCATGCCATGAAGAACTTCATATGCAGTCTTGGAATGCCTCTTGACAACAAGGACTCTATTTTGAACATAACATGATGTGTTAACTGCTTCTGCCCAAAAGTATAATGGTAGGCCAGAATCAGCTAACATTGTTCTTGCTCCTTTAATTAAAGTTCTGTTCTTCCTTTCTACTACACCATTTTGTTCAGGAGTTCTGGGAACACTGAATTGTCTAATAATCCCTTTAGACAAATAGAATTCATCCAGAGTTTTGTTCCTGAACTCTGTCCCATTATCACTTCTAATGGTTTTGACAGGTAGAGAATATTGCTTCTCTACTTGTAGAATGAAGAACTTGATGATTTCAGCAGCCTCATCCTTGGAAAATAAGAAGAATACCCATGTAAATCTTGAGTAGTCATTAATGATGACCAAGCAGTACTTCTTCTTACCAAGGCTCATGATTTTTACAGGCCCAAATAAGTCCATATGGAGTAGTTGAAGACATGCAGTTGTTTTTGATTCTTCAATAGACTTATTGGGGGACTTATGCTGTTTTCTCTTTAAACAGGATACACAGTGTTCTTGACACTGGTATACTTTTAAGGGTAGACCTCTGACCAAGCCCATTTTTGTGACTTTATTTATGGTTTTAAAGTTCACATGGCCAAGTCTCCTGTGCCAGAGATTAGTCTCTGAAGTTGATGCCTTTGAGAAGAAACAGGCAGTGTTGTTCAGTACTTTGTCTTTTTCAATGTCCACTGCATAGACATTGCCACATCTTTTGGCTATCAACAAAGTGTGATCTTCAATGATCTTCTCTATCAACTTCTGGCCTTCTGGTGATATGATCTTGCATGCTGTCTTTGTGAAAAAAGAAGAATATCCTTTATCACACATTTGTGACACACTCAGCAAGTTGTACTCAAGGTTTTCAACCAGATTGACCTTGTCAAACTGTATTTTGCCAGAGGAGACATTGCCATGTCCTAGCACATATCCCTTAGCATTGTTCCCAAAGGATACAGATCCTTTTCTTTGACTGATAAAATTATTTATCTGGTATCTGCATCCTCTCATGTGCATTGAGCCTCCACTGTCTACATACCAAATGCTATTTAAGCCTCTGGAAACTCTCTGCACAAGATAGCAAATTAGTTAGATTTAGGAACCCAAGCCAGTTTGGCTTTTGGTTTGCTCTTGAGAACATTTACAGTTTGTTCTTGACCAAGTTGAGAAATCCATGTCTTTTTGGCAATGGATTTTTCATTAAGAGCAATGGTGGTATCCTTTTGAGGACCACCATCAACTTTGGTCATCAGTAGTTGTACCATGTTTATGAGATCTTTAATCTCAGCAGTTTGTGAAACTGCTGATGATTTAGATCTAACTACTGAAAGAGAATTTTGAGAAAAAGATCTTTGTTGAGATTTTGTCTTTTTCTGAGAAAAGGTGTTTACTGGTTGTTGTTTCCTGGGAGAAAAAGTTTTTACAAAATCATTTTTGATTTGCTTTCCCACAACCAGTTGTTGATTTTTCTTGTTGTACTGAATACCTTTTCTGTATCTGCAAATTCTGTCTTGTGGTTGAACAGACCACAGATTTCTCATTCTTTTGTCTTTTCTTTCAAAGACAAGTTTCTGACTGTATTGATTGGTTTTAGGTCATCAGTAGTTTCCAGGTTCTCAACTCCTGATGTAGTTGAAACTACTGATGGCATAAAGTCAGAATTAATCAGTACTTCTGAAGAACTTTCTTTGTGGGTTTTTAGAAAGTTCTCATGGAAAGATGTGCATTCTTTCTCTTCAGAAGTTTCACCTGAAACAATTTTTCTCCCATCTTCAGTAGTTTTGGGGGAAAAATCTATTGTTGTTTCAGTGTGATTGTACCCTATGCCAAACCTAACATTTGAAGCACTTTGTTTGTTTAGCAATAGTTGGTACCCCTTACAAGATTCAACCCATTTTTCACATGTGACCTTGGTGTCAGCAAGCTCTTGTCTGACATTTCCTAGGTCATTTATCATGATTTTAATTTGTGCTTGGGTTTCAATAGCAGTGTTAGTTAATTTAGAAACTTTTTTTTTGTTTTTGCAGAAAGTTTTCATTCTAAATCACATTTCATCTGAGTGAATTTTCTCTCAGAGTCATTTGCTTTCCCTTGTAAGTGCACATTAGTCTCTCTTATGAGAGCAAAAGATTCTTTGCAAGAATTTGAACAAAGTTTTGTCAAAGATTCTTTAGATACCTGTGACAAGGCAGATTTTGAGGTGCATCCCTCAAATGCCATTAAGGCAAAGTTCTTTCTGCCATTGTCAGGCTCTCCCCAGTTGATGTCAAACATCTTGTTGTTTGCATCAGGATTACACTCTGTGGTGTCAAAAGGAAGACTGCTCCAGTCAACATACCCTGAAGTAAATAAACTTTGTTGAGAGGGTTGCTGAGGCTGTGGAGGTTGTTGAGCAGCTGGAAATGGAGGCATTGATTGTTGGCTCTGCATCTGTAAATATTGTACTTGTGGCACATATTGGTGTTGTGGAGCTTGTGCCTGTACAAAATGTGCACTCCCTTGTGTTCCATTATTCCTGTTATAATTGGGGTTAAAATTATTTCTAGACTGAGATTGGTTAAAGCTAGAGCTTCTACACTCTCTAGCAAAGTGTCCCAACTTTTGACACTTGTGACATCTAAGTTTAGATTTGTCAAAACCAATTTTTGTTGAACTATTGAGTCCTGCAAACTTCCTTCCTGACCTTTTGTAAAATTTATTTGTTTTTAAACTTAACATGGCCAGTTGGTGCAGAATATCCATTTCTTCTAAGTCATCACTGCTGAAATTTTTTAAATCATCCATGATAAAACACATATCATCAGCAGTTTGACCAAAATCATTATTGTCATAACCTGGGAATGATCTTTCAGATGAGATCCCAGCAGTTATGTCAATATGGTCAAAAGATCCAAAATTATTTGAACAAGTTGGTGAGTCTTGTCTCACTAGTGCTGTACTACCTGGTAGATAGTCATCAGCAGTTTTGCCAGAACTTTGTAACTTTTTCTTTTGATCAATTTCTCTTTCAAAAGTAAGTAATCTCCCATGAAGTTTTGTAAGAGTTAGGGAGCTAATGTCTGGTGAAGATCTTAAGACTCTAGAGTATGTTTCCCATTTTTCAGGTAAAGACCTTAAAAATCTATGAAGCATAGATACAGTTGTGTAGGTCTGACTATTTAATTTTAGCTCAGATATTAATGAGGAGAATCTTTCAAATTGTTGTGTTAAAGTTTCGCCATTAATGTGAGCAAAAGTTTCATATTGTTGAGCCAGGATTTCTCTGGTGTTGGCATCAGTTCCTCCAAACTGTTCTTTGAGGCAGTCCCAAAGCTCTTTGGCACTATCACAATGTAATAGGCCAGAGTAGATTTCATTTGGGAGTGCCATTGCCAACATAGAGAAAGCTTTAGCATCAAGCTCAAGTTTTAGGAAATCATCATCTGTATAGTCTTTTGGGTCTTTTGGAATTTCTTCTTTAGTTTCAAGATTAATGTTTACTGGTTTATGAGGACCATATATCACAGATTTCCAGCAACCTGTGTTGGTCTGTGATAAGGTATGTGCCATTCTCCTTTGCCAGATGTTATATTCATTTCTTACTAGCATAGCAGGTTTATTGGCAGAACCAGTATTATGAGGATCCATTTTAAAGAGTATTGATTTGTGAAATATCTCTTAAAGTGATGGATGTTGATAAAAGTGAGCTTATAATCCTTTATTGAATATCAATAAGAGCCTGTGTCTGATTCTCAATGTGTTAGATTGGTATGTGATTAGATAAACCAGTGCTCTGATACCAATTGTTGGATCAGTATTGCTCTTTTGTATGAACTTGCTAGTGAACACTTAGGTGTTTTAGCAAGTTCTTAATCAGTGATAGCACAGCGGAATGTTATGAGTTTAAAGCTACACTTATCAACAGGAGTTATTACTCCCCATGGATGTTTGAGAAACTAATAAATGATAAGTATTTATTGAGAATCTAAGTATTGAATGAGAATGAAACACTTAAACAGATTCTCAATAAATATGAAATGGAAATAACAATAATATGCTTTGAAGGATTTCTGTATTAAAATCAATGTCTAAAACAGAGAGATGAACCCTTCTATTTATAGACTTTACAAATACATGAACCTTGCCAAAAAGCAGGTTCAGAGACAAGTTGCAACAAGTTGCAATCTTGGAACTTGTACATAAAGTAAAAGTAATACTAAACTAATAAACTACTGGTACAAAAAGGCGGTGGAAAAGATCTTCTCATAAGTACTAATGAATGAAAAACTACTGATGAGTAGTTTTTCTTCAGTAGTTCTTCAGTACAAATGTCTGGTTTGGACTTCAGAACTTCTGATGACTTTTCTTCTTCAGTACTTGTGTAATCTATTCTTCAGCAGTTTGATCTTCCGTCTTCAGCAGTTCTATACTTAGAATATTTTGACAGAAGTGAATTAGACTAAGGTTTGCAAAAGTGGTTTCACCAATCCTCTTTGTCCTAACAGTTTCTGGTGATACCATTTGGGCTAACCAATGCACTTACGGTGTACACAGATCTTATGAACCGCGTGTGTAAGTCATACTTGGACAATTTGTCATAGTATTTAGCAACACCTGTAGTTAATCTTGGAACTTGTGAGAAAGGAGCAATTGTAAGCTAAATTCTTTAAGTGTGACACATGGATTCGGGAAGTCCAATTCTTAGGACATGTGGTTAATGAGACTGGTATACATGTCGATCCGCTAAGATAGATGCCATCAAACAATGGGAGGCTCCTAAGACTCCTACGGAGGTGCGCCAATTCTTTGGTCTTACGGGATATTATCACAAATTCATTGAGGGGTTCTCTAAGATCGCTTAACCCTAACTGCTTTGACACAGGAGGGTATTACTGCACGACCTTTACAGACCATTAGAGCCTCCAACACATATTCAATCGGAAGGAGCTAAACATGCGACAGCGTCGATGGGTCGAGCTTCTGAATGATTATGACTGTGCCATCAGATATCTTCCAGGGAAAGCTAACGTAGTAGCAGATGCCCTTAGTCGTAAAGAAAAGAAACCCAAGCGGGCGTGAGCTTTACAACTCACTATTCATTCTAATCTTCCTGATAGGATACATGAAGCCCAGGGTGAGGCTTTGATAGAAGAAAACATCAGGCCCGAGACATTGCATGGTGCTGATAAGCACCTGGAACTGAGGACAGATGGTCTTCAGTACTTCATGAATCGAGTCTGGATTCCATGTTTTGGGGATCTCAGAAAACTCGTGCTTGACGAAGCTTACACCTCTCGTTATGCGGTACATCCTGGTTCGGATAAGATGTATCAAGATCTCAAAACTATTTACTAGTGGCCGAACATGAAAGCTGAGATAGCCACTTATGTTTGTAAGTGTTTAACGTGTGCCAAGGTTAAGATGGAGTATCAAAAACCATCAGGCCTACTTCAGCAACCGGAAATTCCCATGTGGAAATGGGATGGTATATTCATGGGCTTCATTACCAAACTTCCTAGGACATCAAATGGATAAGATATGATTTGGGTCATTATTGACCGTTCGACCAATTCAGCACATTTCTTGGAAATTAAGGAGACGGGCAAGTTGGAACGTCTAGCTGCCTTATATTTAAGGAAGTTGTCTCTAGGCATAGGGTGCCTACTTATATTATATCGGATCGCGACTCGATGATTTACTTGTTGTTTTTGGACTACTCTCCAAGATGCATTGGGGACTCGCTTAGATATAAGCACAGCCTATTACCCTCAAACGGATGGACAAAGTGAACGTACCATCCAAACATTGGAAGATCTACAATGAGTGTGCGTGGTGGACTTTAGCAACAGTTGGGTAGGCACTTGCCTTTGATTAAATTCTCGTATAACAACGGTTAACACACTTCTATCCAGTGTATGCCTTTTGAGGCACTATATGGGCGTAAGTGTAGATCTCCCATCTGCTCGGTCGAAGTTGGGGATAGCCAGCTGACAGGTGTATGCGTATAGGATCGGCTATTAAAACAAAGAATATGATCAAACAAGTTCAATTCAGGTGCGGAATCCCTGAATTGATCATAAAATGATAATAAAACTAGCAAAACACACAAATCATCATAAACACATTCATTTCATTCATTAACATAATCATTTACACTTTGAAAGCTTGTTTATAATGATATTAATCAAATACAGATTTGACATAAACCCTAGGGAGAGACACACTCTGAGAGGGAAACAAAATGACCAAAAGTTAAACATTCAAAAATGATTCAGCCTTATATAGACCTGCACATTCGCCCAAATAGCTTGGTCAAATGTGTAGGTTCGACCATTCATATGGGGCGAACCTGGACATATATACATATAAATCTTCATTCGACCTCTCAAATCCTCCTTCGACCAGTTACTTCTACCTTCGACCATTCAAAACCCACATTCGACCACTCGTAATCAGCTATACATTTTGGAATTCGCAATTCAATAGCACTAGTCACACTTTCGTGTATCTACAAACTCCCCCTCGACTATTGCTTGAATTGCTTCAGCCTTCGCTCTTCATCCATAGTCTTGTTCATCAATTTGATACGCAGTAACGTCTTTTGTTCTTTCGTCATCACTGGTTCATGAGTTTGCTTTGGTTTCTTCTTTTCAACATTCTGAATCTTAACAAACTTCCCCAGCTTCTTATCAAAATCACAACCCGCGTTGACATCCCACGCAAAACATAAGAATACCACACGTTGGTATTTAGATGCCTGTTCACTGTCGTTCTCTTCACAGTAAATCAGATTATAGTATAGCATGATGATATCCTCGTGTGAGCAATTGATCAGCCACATTGGGTCAAAAATATGAATCTTCTTAAAATCTTTCATACCATCCTTCAGAACAATAATAGCCTCTACTGTCTTCCAATTGTAGTACCACCACATAAAATCTTTTGAAAAGTGTTGTGGAATTTGCATCAAAGGAATATGCTTCAACACTTTTGGTGGTTTATACTTCAAAGTGACCTTGTGCAACCCCGTTATCTCATCTTTCTTCTTCTTGTGAACAATTCTTTTAGGATATTGTGGGGTAAACACATCCCATTTCGTTCTGCTCTCCCTCGCAATGCGATCTGCAAAGTAACCAACAAGATGGTTGTTTACTGAAGCACCTGACATTTCATGTCTGCAGATATCGCGAATAGCCCAATATGGTAGTGTCTTAATGTCATGGAATCTATTGAAATACAGAATTCCTTTCTCCCATTTCACTGCGACACACTTCAGCTGTCTCAAATACTTCCATCCGAGGGCTTTGCCTTTGAAAAGTTCGTTGTGAAATTTGTAGAAACTACCTTGAACTTCAGTCTTTGGACGGTTAGCTTCTTTTTCTTTAAGCTTTCTCAGTAATTCTTTCAAATCATCAGATTGTTCAACATTTGGCTTCTGACAATCTGTATTCTTAAACACCTCTTCAATGTACTTTTTACTCTTCTCACGAGCAAGTTTCTCAGCCTGGCTTAACAATTCATCAGAAAATTCAGGAAATCCAGAATTTTTATCATTCTTGAAGTATTCTGGATATTCCTCACTCATAATATCCTCCATCTCTACCTCTTCAAACACTGGGATATCTCTATCATCAGAGTGATTACCTGCTTCTTTCTCAGGTATATTCGGTATTTGATTCTCACTCATCAACTCTTCAAGAGATTTACCAACTTGTTTCGCCAGTCCTTCTAATATTTCTTTCGACACGGCTGCAGAAACTTCTCCATCTTCTAGATCAGGATCATTATACTCCAACTCAAAACGCATATCCTTTGACTCAAATAATTATGGAAACCTACCAGTCATCTCGATCGTCCAGACTCTATCAGTCAACATCTGGCGATATAATTTCTTATCTTCTTCAGATAAGGCTCTTAATTTCTCGTTCCAGAAAATATTATCATCGTCAGTAGTGCCACCAGGAGCTTTCGAACTAGACTCTCTGTTTCTTTACCTGATCCTCTCTTTTCATACTTATACTTGTCATTGTCATCAGCATCATCATCATCATCACTATCAACAGAGCTATTACCATCACCTGAACCATCATCATCACCATCATCTTTCTTCTTAGGAGCATCACCGGCATCCTCATCCAACTCATCAGCATCCTCTTCTTCATCTGATGGTTCAAAATCTATTTGTTCTTCTTCAGGATCTTTATCTTCCTCTCCAGCTTTCAATTGTGGAGCTTTTGAGTATAGATCTTTTATCAGATTGTTCATGATCTTGTTCGTTTCTTTCAGCTTTTTGTTTTTCAAGTCTCATAGCAATATATCTTCTTGTATTTCTCTGCTCATGTAACAATAACTTCTAATTCTCTTCCTGAAGTTGTTTGATCTTAGCTTGCAAACCTTCTTGATTTTCTTTTGAAGAGACAACTACATCCAGCATCTTCTTGTCATTCTTCCTTAACTGCTCAATCTCTGCTTGTTGCTGATTAATGATTTTCATCATATCTGCAAGCTTCTGGTTTACTGCATTCATCACATCACTATCTACAACAACCTTTGGTGTTGAAGCTTCAACAACTGGAGTCTTTTGTTTCTTTAGCTTTTGCAAGACTCTGTCTAAAGCAGCATTAAAATCATCAGTTGACAATTCAGTTTGCTCAACAGCAGATGATGTTTTCTGTTTCTTTGCCACTGGGATGTCATGGGAGATTTAGAGCTAGATGCTGCAGGCACTTTCTTTCCTGCAATTAGATTCTCAATGTCTTTAGCTCTTTTCTGCATCGGCTTTACAATTTTCTCAGCCTTTTCTTTCTTCTTATATATAGGCTTTTTCTGTTTCTCTCCAGCCTTTGGCGATCCTCCAAAATCTTCAGATCCCAAACCTTAACCTTCATCAATGTCATCCAACACAATCCGACTTTCCATCCCCTGTTCTTCTAAAGGCTTGTTTAGACTTTCAGACTCACCAGCCACAGTGGCCTTGGGCGTGGTGCTCTTAACAGTCTCATTATCTGAATCCCATCTCTCTTCAACCTGAGTTTCATCTGAATCCATTGATTCTTCATCCACCAAGTGTGTGCCTTTCTTCGCAACACTCTTCTGTCTTCGAGATTTCTTCTTTGGTGGTTCTACATCATCCTCTTTCTCTTTCCCTTTTCCACTCTTTGCACCAACATTCACTACTTGCCTTTTTCTTTTTGCTTCAGGATCAACAGGGCATAACGAATTGTCTTCATCAGAATTACTGTTAGCATGCCTGGCTTTATCAGTACCTGGATCTTCATATCCTGGATTAATCAAGTGACCAAACAAATTCTTTAGTGGTGGTCTCTCATTCATTGGCACGCCTTTGTAACCCTTCATTCTTACTAGCGTATTCAAATTCACGTGATCCTGTACGACTATCTGAGTTGGGTCTCTTCTCAAATACTTGTACTTCTTGTGACACCCGGTAAACTCAGGTTAGTAACGTTGACTAAACTAGTAAGTCTACCTTAGCGAGTCATGCATATTACGTCCTTAACGGGGTCAGTCGAGTCGGTATGATGATTCTGGGAATCATCGGGAGTCGTTATGATGATCCGCGGGGTCATCGGGAGTCGGTCCATAACCATGGGTACAAGGATCGGCGATTCGTGGAATCGCCGGGTTTAATGCACACACGAGTCTCGAGTCCCGGGAATTGGTGAACGGATGTAAACGTGTTAGTTATCATGCATTATATGTTTGAAATCATTATTTGACTTATCGGTATGTGAATACGTGTTTAAATATGTTAAAATAGTGTTTAACGCGCCAAAAACTCGTTCTAGCACCACAGGGGCGATTAGGAACCCCTAATCGCCTATATAGGGGGCGAGTAGGGATTGTTATAGGCGATTGGGACCTAATCGCCTGATGTTCCATGCGATTAGGCTCCCAATCGCGTGACATGCTCTGCTAATCGCATGAACAGCAGAGCCCGGGTCAAAACACCTATAAATAGAACCCTTAACTCCCCAAACACCTCTAGAACAACCCTAGCTGCTCCCAAACCGCCCACACACCTTGAAACACCTCTGGAACTCTTTTTGCTACAAAAATCACCATCTCCAAGCTTACACACCATCCTTTAACAAAACCCAAGGTGTGTTCTTCATCCCTAACCTTTGTAAAGTTGTTATTTTGAGTTCCCCAAAGTTCCAGACCTTGTTTTACCAAATTGTGTCTTTAAAAACCTTTCAAAAGAGTCCTAAACCAAGTCTACACCTTAATGCTTGTTATATGTGAAGTTTACATGCATATGTTGGTCTTCTTGGTGATTATAACATGAATGTTTTCAAGATATGATTGTACTTCTGCTATGTAGAGATTATTAGGAAGGTTGTCTTAGAATTTTAGCCATTATTGTGGTGTTTTGAAGAAAATGTGTATTTTGACCCATTTGTATGTTCTTGAGGATTTAGGATGATTATGGTATGATTGTTGATGCAATGTTGTTAGGATTCATACTAGGAAGATGTTAGATCAGAGGTTTGATGATTTACATGTTTGTAAAGTTTGAAATCTGATTGTTTCCATTTAAGGAAAGATAAGGTTGGTTGGTGAAACCTAGTACTTTGCCATTTTAGGAAATAATTGCTTAGAACATGATAAATCAGTGATATGTTGGGGGTTTTTGCTTGAAATGGGTTGGTAAATGATTTAGGTTTGATATTGGGTGTGTTGCATGTTTCGGATCTGATTTGGAGGGTTAAACGCGCGAAAATCCGTTACACAGCAGCAACAGGCGATTAGGAATCCTTATCGCCTGATGCCATGCGATTATGCAGACATATGGGGCGATTAGGACCCTAATCGCCTCATACTTCATGCGATTAGGCCCCTAATCGCCTGTAGGCTGAAGCTTACTCGCGTGTGACCTTCCTAATCGCATGTACTGCTGTCGTGAACGTGTTTTGACATCCCGGAACACGATTTGACACCTAGGAACATGCTAGGAACCCCGGGATACACCCAATGACTTAGTAAGACGTGTTCGGACCTGTTTATGCGTTAATTGGACATTATGCTAGACTAGGTGAACTCTTGCGCGTATTAAGTGTTTAAGTGCATATGTTGCATGATGTCTTGCATTTATCTAACACGTGGAATGTCGGGTCACCAATGGGATCTCGGGTCTTGTCTGGCACGGTTCGGTTTAACAGTTAAAGGTGTTTTCAAACGTTTATGGTCACGGTCTGGACATTCGGGGACTAGTTAGCCTGCGGGTTATTAGTCCAATACTTATACACATCTTATGATAGGTCACCGCTATTTGGGGCTATCATAACATAATTACTTAACTGTTTTCAAGTAACGCAATCCAAGGTGAGTTTCACAGCCCCACTTCTACCGTTTTACTTTCGGGGGAGAAACATGCTACTTACTTACTTACTTATTAAAGGTCATGTTATACTATGGTTACTTTACATATACTATGCGGCTTTTTACGGAAAGTCCCAGGGGGGAAACCATGAATGTGCGGGGATGCACAACGGGGGAAATGTGGATAGATCTATTGGGCCTCACAAACCCCACTCGACGGCTGGGCCGGGCGGGTGCATATTGTCTCTTTTACTGGCTCGCCGAGGCATCGGTTATAGCCAAAACTGCTGGGCAAGCTTCAACAACTTATAAACGTATAGTAATGGATTCCCAACCGCAGTAGTAAACAAACACTTAACGTCTAGCTAACGTTCTTATAACCTAGTAGTAACGGATATGATCTTCACAACTTACAGAAAACGCTTTATAAAGAAAACCTGTGAACTCACCAGCATTATATGTTGACATTTTTGGCATGTTTTCTCAGGTCGCTAGGTAGCAGTCAATGGGCTAGGCGCACGGAGTCATGCACAGCGTCTAATATTTTTGAAGCATATTAAACAATATCTTTGTAAACAATGATATGTCTTTTGGTTGTAAACAAGAATGCTTCCGCCGCTGGTTTACAGCTCAAAGCATGATATTTTGGTTTTAAATATAATTATGAATGCATGTTTGTTGTATGTTTATTGTGATCGTTGACTGAGATCCTGGTGTGTCACGCGCCTCGCGGTAAAACCCCGCACGTGGAATTTGAGGGTGTGACAGATTGGTATCAGAGCCAACGGTTATAGTGAACTAGGACTGCATGTAGAGTCTAGTCTATAACTGAGTCGCACACACTAGACGGTCACAATTAGTCGAGTCTTAGCAAGTGGGTAACAATATGACTTGTCGGGGTGTCGGTGTCATCGTCTTCTACGCTGCATCATCTATTTTACTCATATCATCCTATTTCTTGACTCATCCTTACTATGATCCGACGGTGAACGATATACTATTGAACCTTCTTGACGGCAGTGTGCATTGGGGTAGCTTCGGCGTACTCTTGAGATCTGTCCAGGGATTTGGACATCTCCCCTCTATGCCCTAATGAACACGCCCGTTCTTATGCATACTATCTCGTACTTATACTTATGATAATACCATGATTTGGCGCTAGTGTTCGGTGACTTGAACTTCAAACTTAAAGCGCGCCTGGAGGACCATGTGGAACAGTTTATCATGTCGGGTGCACACGAGATCATAAACTGTGACGCATGGGATCCCTGGCGGACTTTGGGCTTGAACGGATGGACCCGAGCTAGGCTCTGTCTAGTTTCTTGAAATTCCTAATGGTTTATACCACGGGCGAGCCTAAATCTTTTGTTTCATGTTGTGACAGAAGATGTCGGGAGCTCGTGGAGGTCGCAGAGCGGCGTGCTGGCGGTCGTGCTAGCGGCCGTGGTGGCGGCGGTGGCCGCGGGAATATTAATATGACCCAAGCCGAATTGGATAACTTAATGCAGCAGCACGTGAATATTGCTCTGGCTACATTCCAAGCCGCTCATAATGCTATGGGTGGACGTCGATCCTCACCTATTCTACCTTGTTCTGGGTACTTTACCTTTTCTTGATTCTCACCTACGTGACTGTTCCAGGTGGTGCTGTCAATCCTCCTCCATCCCAGTGTTCCTACAAAAAGTTTATGGATTGCAAGCCCCACAACTTTAGTGGCACTGAAGGGGTAGTGGGACTGCTCCGTTGGTTGGAGAAAATCGAATCTGTTTTCTCGATGTGCAGCTGCCCGGAAGGCGACCGGGTGAAATATGCTTCTGCGACCTTGGAGGGTCAAGCTTTGACTTGGTGGAACTCCACCCACCAGACTATGGGCATTGGGGAAGCCCACGCTATACCCTGGGCGGAGTTCATTCAGTTGCTGAAAAATGAGTACTGCCCGAGGGATGAAATCCAGAAGCTTGAGCATGAGGTGGATTCATAAGATGGTGAGTTCCGAGATTGGAAACTTATACTGCTCGGCACAATGAGTTGGCGGTGTTGTGCCCCGATCTGCACGCACCCGAATACCGAAGGATTGAGCATTATGTCGCTGGGTTGGTACGGGATGCGGGTAAGATTGCGGTGTTCTGCGGGCAATCTCACTGTTTATTCTGATGTGGTTCGGTCGGCTCACAGGCTGACCAACATGAAGGTGGCTGAAGGGGTCTTGCCTCCTCGAGGCACTGCTGTGAAGGCTCCTGATAGTAACAAGAGGAAGTGGGAAGCTGTGGGGAAAGGCTCGAGTTCGGCTCAGCCTCAACAGGTAAGGAAGTCTGATACTGGGGGATCGTCGTCTGAACAGAAAATGGGGGGTTATCAGGGGAGGTTGCCAAAGTGTGAACGATGCTGGTTTCATCATACTGGTCGTTGCGACAAGAGCCATTGTCGCGGTGCAACAAGGCCGGGCATGTGGCTCATGACTGCAGGGTTAACCTTCAGGGTAACCGGAACCCTCCTGCTACACCTACTCCGGCTCCTCCTGTTGCTGCCCCCCAGGGAAATCAGGGCAAACAGGGGTGCTATAATTGTGGTGAACTTGGTCACTACAAGCGTGAATGCCCCAAGTTGAAGCAGGGCGAAGCTGGGAAGAACGGGTCGGGTAATGGAAACAATGGGGGCGGAGGCAGGAATGCTCGCGCCTTCGTGATTGGTTCGAGCGCGTGCTCGACAAGATCCTGACACTGTTACTGGTACGTTTCTTCTCGATAATCGCTATGCTACGGTTTTATTCGATTCTGGTGCCGATAAGAGTTTTATATCCCTTGGGTTTAGTCAATTGCTTGATAGGGTACCTACACCTTTAGAGGCTAAGTACTTGATAGAATTGGCTGATGGTAAGAAAGTCGAGGCGACGCACGTCCTTAGGGAGTGTCACCTTGAGTTGTCGGGTTATTCCTTCCCTATTGATCTTATGCCGGTGTCCTTGGGTAGTTTCGATGTTGTTGTGGGTATGGATTGGTTGTCGCTGTATCATGCTGAGATCGTTTGTTTTGATAAAGTCATTCGACTTCCTCTCCCTGATGGAGAAATTCTGTGGTGCACGGTGAGAAGAGCGGGGTCCCATTGAGTATCATTTCGTGTATGAAAGCCTATAAGTATCTTCGGAAGGGGTATTCTGCCATTCTGGCACTTGTTTCGGTTTCGTCTGAAGAAGAGAAGAAGATTGAAGATATTCCTGTTGTCCGTGACTTTCCGATGTATTTCCCGAAGACTTACCTGGTCTTCCGCCTTATCGCCAGGTCGAATTTGGTATGAACTTGCTCCGGGTGTGGCCCCTATTGCCCGTGCCCCTTATCGTCTTGCACCTCCGAGATGCAGGAGTTATCGAACCAGTTGCAGGAGCTGTTAGAGAAGGGTTTCATTCGACCTAGTTCGTCCCCGTGGGGAGCCCCTATTTTGTTTGTCAAGAAGAAGGACGGAAGCCTACGGATGTGTATCGACTACCGGGAGTTGAATAAGGTTACCATTAAGAATCGCTATCCTCTTCCTCGCATCGATGACTTATTTGACCAGCTTCAGGGTTCCTGTTTCTATTCGAAGATCGATTTGAGGTCGGGGTACCATCAGTTGAGGGTTCAAGAAGCTGACATTCCGAAGACCGCCTTTCGAACTCGCTATGGCCATTTTGAATTCCTGGTCATGCCTTTTGGTCTCACCAACGCACCTGCCATCTTTATGGATCTGATGAACCGTGTTTGTAAGCCTTATCTTGATAAGTTCGTGATTGTCTTTATTGATGATATTCTAGTCTATTCCAAGAACGAGGTGGACCACCAGGAACACTTGCGTCTTGTTTTGGAACTCCTGAGGCGGGAATAGTTGTACGCCAAGTTTTCTAAGTGTAGCTTCTGGTTGCGTGAAGTCCAATTCCTTGGTCATGTTGTTAATGAGAAAGGAATTCACGTTGACCCAGCTAAGATTGAAGCCATTAAAGACTGGGAAGCACCAAAGACGCCATCTGAGGTGCGCAATTCCTAGGCCTTGCAGGTTATTACCGTCGTTTTATCGAGGGATTTTCGAAGATCGCTCAACCCCTCACCTCGCTTACCCAGAAGGACAGAAAGTTCGACTGGGGTGATTCGCAGGAGTTGGCCTTCCAGTTGTTAAAGGCTAAACTCTGTTCTGCTCCTATCTTGTCCTTGTCTGAGGGCAACGGACGATTTTGTGGTTTATTGTGACGCTTCTATCCGGGGTCTCGGTTGTGTACTGATGCAGCGCGAAAAGGTCATCACCTATGCTTCTCGTCAGCTCAAAGTTCATGAGAAAAACTACCCCACCCATGATCTGAATTGGGTGCGGTGGTCTTTGCTTTAAAGATTTGGAGGCATTACTTGTACGGTACCCAATGCACTATTTACACGATCACAAGAGCCTCCAGCATATCTTTGATCAGAAGGTGTTGAATATAAGACAGCGTCGCTGGTCGAGCTTCTTAATGATTACGAGTGCGCTATCAAATACCATCCTGGCAAGGCGAATGTGGTCGCAGACGCCTTGAGCAGGAAGGAAACGGCTAAACCTCGTCGTGTTCGAGCTCTTCAGCTCACTATCCATTCCGGCTTACCTGATCGAATCCGTTCAGCGCAGCAAGAAGCTTTGAAGGAGGAAAACCTTAAGGCTGAAACCATGCATGGTGCTGATAGCCACCTTGAACTCAGGTCCGATGGGTTACACTATTTCGCTGAACGTATTTGGGTTCTTTATTTGGGGGCTTGCGGGAGCTCGTTCTTGATGAAGCTCACAAGTCCCGGTACTCTATTCACCCTGGCTCCGATAAGATGTATCAAGACCTAAAGATACTTTATTGGTGGCCGAACATGAAGGCGGACGTGGCTTCGTACGTGAGCAAGTGCTTGACCTGTGCCAAGGTCAAGGTCGAGTATCAAAAGCCATCCGGCCTTCTGCAACAGCCTGAAATCCCCGAGTGGAAGTGGGAGCGGATTACGATGGATTTTGTGACCAAACTCCTGAAATCGCCCAGTGGTTGCGACATGATCTGGGTAATTGTCGATAGGTTGACAAAGTCTGCGCACTTCCTCGCTATCAAAGAGACCGATGGTCTCGAGCGTCTGGCACAGTTATATCTCAAGGAAGTAGTCTCTCGGCACAGGGTGCCTGTCCCTATTATTTTTCTGATCGTGATCCTCGGTTCGCCTCTAACTTTTGGAAATCCTTGCACAAGGCTCTGGGTACCCAGTTGGACATGAGCACAGCATATCATCCGCAAACCGACGGCCAAAGTGAGCGGACAATCCAAACGCTAGAAGACATGCTCCGGGCATGTGTGATCGATTTCGGCAAGGGGTGGGAAAGTCATCTACCGTTGGTGGAATTCTCTTACAACAACAGTTACCATTCTAGCATCAAGGCAGCTCCGTTCGAGGCTCTTTACGGCGGAAATTCCCGGTCTCCTCTTTGTTGGGCCGAGGTGGGTGAGAGTCAACTCACCGGCCCGGAACTTGTGTACGAGACTTCCGAAAAGATCGTACAAATCCGTAACCGCATGGCAGCAGCTCGGGATCGCCAAAAGAGCTATGCCGATCGTCGTCGCAAGCCTTTGGAGTTTGAGGTTGGCGACAGGGTTTTGTTGAAGGTATCTCCGTGGAAGGGCGTTATACGTTTTGGGAAGCGGGGCAAATTGAATCCTCGGTATGTGGGACCGTTCGCAATCCTGGAACGGATTGGACCGGTAGCATACAGGCTTGATCTGCCAGCTGAGCTCAGTAATGTTCATAATGTCTTCCATATTTCTAATCTGAAGAAGTGTTTGGGGATGAATCTTTGGTTGTTCCTCTCGAAGAGATCAAGGTGGATGATCGTCTACGTATCGTGGAGGAACCGGTTGAAATTCTTGACTATAAAATCTGTAGCCTTCGCCGGAGTAAAATCCGCATTGTTAAAGTCCGTTGGAACTCTGATCGTGGACCGGAGTTCACGTGGGAACGGGAAGATCAAATGAAGGCTAAGTATCCCCATTTATTTCCTAAGCGCGCGTTCGAATCAAGACATGTCTCTGCTGAAGCTGAATGAATCTCGGGGTCGAGATTCCTTTCAACAGGGGGATGATGTGGCAACCGGAAAATTTTTCTTCTCTTTCGTCTCTTCCTTTTGGCCTTGGGCAATTTCGGGACGAAAATTCTTTCAACAGGGGGATGATGTGACACCCGGTAAACTCAGGTTAGTAACGTTGACTAAACTAGTAAGTCTACCTTAGCGAGTCATGCATATTACGTCCTTAACGTGGTCAGTCGAGTCGGTATGATGATTCTGGGAATCATCGGGAGTCGTTATGATGATCCGCGGGGTCATCGGGAGTCGGTCCATAACCATGGGTACAAGGATCGGCGATTCGTGGAATCGCCGGGTTTAATGCACACACGAGTCTCGAGTCCCGGGAATTGGTGAACGGATGTAAACGTGTTAGTTATCATGCATTATATGTTTGAAATCATTATGTGACTTATCGGTATGTGAATACGTGTTTAAATATGTTAAAATAGTGTTTACCGCGCCAAAAACCGTTCGATTCAGCACCACAGGGGCGATTAGGAACCCCTAATCGCCTATATAGGGGGCGAGTAGGGATTGTTATAGGCGATTGGGACCTAATCGCCTGATGTTCCATGCGATTAGGCTCCCAATCGCGTGACATGCTCATGCTAATCGCATGAACAGCAGAGCCCGGGTCAAAACACCTATAAATAGAACCCTTAACTCCCCAAACACCTCTAGAACAACCCTAGCTGCTCCCAAACCGCCACACACCTTGAAACACCTCTGGAACTCTTTTTGCTACAAAAATCACCATCTCCAAGCTTACACACCTTCCTTTAACAAAACCCAAGGTGTGTTCTTCATCCCTAACCTTTGTAAAGTTGTTATTTGAGTTCCCCAAAGTTCCAGACCTTGTTTTACCAAATTGTGTCTTTAAAAACCTTTCAAAAGAGTCCTAAACCAAGTCTACACCTTTAATGCTTGTTATATGTGAAGTTTACATGCATATGTTGGTCTTCTTGGTGATTATAACATGAATGTTTTCAAGATATGATTGTACTTCTGCTATGTAGAGATTATTAGGAAGGTTGTCTTAGAATTTTAGCCATTATTGTGGTGTTTTGAAGAAATTGTGTATTTTGACCCATTTCTATGTTCTTGAGGATTTAGGATGATTATGGTATGATTGTTGATGCAATGTTGTTAGGATTCATACTAGGAAGATGTTAGATCAGAGGTTTGATGATTTACATGTTTGTAAAGTTTGAAATCTGATTGTTTCCATTTAAGGAAAGATAAGGTTGGTTGGTGAAACCTAGTACTTTGCCATTTTAGGAAATAATTGCTTAGAACATGATAAATCAGTGATATGTTGGGGGTTTTGCTTGAAATGGGTTGGTAAATGATTTAGGTTTGATATTGGGTGTTGTTGCATGTTTCGGATCTGATTTGGAGGGTTAAACGCGCGAAAATCCGTTAACACAGCAGCAACAGGCGATTAGGATCCTAATCGCCTGATGCCATGCGATTATGCAGACATATGGGGCGATTAGGCTAATCGCCTCATACTTCATGCGATTAGGCCCCTAATCGCCTGTAGGCTGAAGCCTACTCGCGTGTGACCTTCCTAATCGCATGTACTGCTGTCGTGAACGTGTTTTGACATCCCGGAACACGATTTGACACCTAGAACATGCTAGGAACCCCGGGATACACCCAATGACTTAGTAAGACTGTTCGGACCTGTTTATGCGTTAATTGGAAATTATGCTAGACTAGGTGAACTCATGCGCGTATAAGTGTTTAAGTGCATATGTTGCATGATGTCTTGCATTTATCTAACACGTGGAATGTCGGTCACCAATGGGGATCTCGGGTCTTGTCTGGCACGGTCGGTTTAACAGTTAAAGGTGTTTTCAAACGTTTATGGTCACGGTCTGGACATTCGGGGACTAGTTAGCCTGCGGGTTATTAGTCCATACTTATACACATCTTATGATAGGTCACGCTATTTGGGGCTATCATAACATAATTACTTAACTGTTTTCAAGTAACGCAATCCAAGGTGAGTTTCACAGCCCCACTTTCTACCGTTTTACTTTCGGGGGAGAAACATGCTACTTACATACTTACTTTTAAAGGTCATGTTATACTATGGTTACTTTACATATACTATGCGGCTTTTTACGGAAAGTCCCAGGGGGGAAACCATGAATGTGCGGGGATGCACAACGGGGGAAATGTGGATAGATCTATTGGGCCTCACAAACCCCACTCGACGGCTGGGCCGGGCGGGTGCATATTGTCTCTTATTACTGGCTCGCCGAGGCATCGGTTATAGCCAAAACTGCTGGGCAAGCTTCAACAACTTATAAACGTATAGTAATGGATTCCCAACCGCAGTAGTAAACAAACACTTAACGTCTAGCTAACGTCTTATAACCTAGTAGTAACGGATATGATCTTCACAACTTACAGAAAACGCTTTATAAAAGAAAACTGTGAACTCACCAGCATTATATGTTGACATTTTTGCATGTTTTCTCAGGTCGCTAGGGTAGCAGTCAATGGGCTAGGCGCACGGAGTCATGCACAGCGTCTAATAT
>JAUTDX010003168.1:0-66452 GCA_030844895.1 Ambrosia x helenae | reverse complement strand
CCGGGTATAAGTACCTATGCATACATCACATTACTCAATCACAAAAGCGTAACAGATCTACTTACCATACTTGTTACATATACACACACACACACACATCAATCTAATTAAATACACACGCATCATTCCGTATTTGTGTCATATTTGCAAATCCGGGTTTTGTTTCATGTTTAAACTACCTTCACTTTCATTTTCATCTTTGTTGACCATTTATCCTAACTAACTTCTTTGTTATGTGGTGAACTTTACTTGTTCACTAACATCATCTATTCACTTGTCTTACTATTAAATTGTCATTTCATCTTGTTTCCCATTCCACATTATACGTAAAAATACAATTGTTAATCTAAAAATTTAGTTCATAAGCCACTTACCTTGGCCACAGTTTATGCATTCCTTGACCCGCTAGTCCATTTGATTCGTTTGTTCCAAGCCTCTACCTAGCTTTACGAGATCAACTTCACTATAACCAAGATAATATAAGTTAGTCATTATGTCAAATAACTAACACATATCATGAGTTTTTACATACCAATTCATTCTTAGGTTGGTTTGACTTCTTAGAAGCCAAACTACCGATAAGACACTAGTATATATATGCTAAACTATTTATTCTCGATTACTTAACTACTTGAATGGGCTTATTTGTCGGTTTCTAACACTTAATATAAGCCACATAATGTGCCTTATGTTTACAAAACCATTGCTTCATGAGCAAGGCAAGTGTACACTAAAGACCTATTTTCTTGCTTTAGTTAATCAATAATTTGTGCAACAACTTTCTGTGCATCAGATTTCATCAGGTTATTTCACCCACTTACCGACCATATTTTTGTATGGTCTATAACTCTACGGAAGCGAGACTCATTTATTTTCATATGCAAAAAGAATCAGCTCAATCCGAGCTTCCTAGAATTAGTTATGATGTTCGCAAGATCAGCTCAGAAGTTGAAACACTTCCAAACAGCTTGCTGTCAAAACAGTTCCGCTGACTTTGGACACTGTTTTGACCCGTTTAACATCAGAATTACGCAAACATGTTCAAATATAAAACGTAGCTTATCCAAATACCTTTTTGAGTATATAAGTCTCAACCTAACAGGCCATGTCTGTGATTTTATATGATTTTTTTACAAAACTGCTGCGCATCAACTATATTTCAATCAGCATTGTTAATCCTTGTGATTGTGAACTAATAACTCTTCTTAATCCTCTAATCATGTCCATAACTTAAACTAAGAATAAGGAACATATGAGACATCATTTGGTACCTCAATTCATGTCAATTACTTATTGGAGTTTACCAATTACTTAACCATTGAGTTAAGCATTTCATCAAACACTTAATGTGCATCAATTTAACACATGATTCTTTAACATGTTAAGATGGTCCTTAAACCTTTACAACTTGTAGTTTTCACTAGGTTTTTCACCAAGGCAAAACATCCTAGTGATTATTATCATCAATTAATCTCAACTAACATGGATTCAAGCATTTAACACCACTTACCAATATAACCCATGTATACCCTCAAATTTTAGGATTTCTTCATACCCACCAACACAAAACTCCAAATCTTTCACTAATAAGGGTTATTTAGGTGAAATTGAAGTAGTTATTTACTATATACTCATATAACATCATCAATTTCGTGATTCTTCACAAAATCATCATCAATTTCATAATACACAATATACTAAAAACTTAGATTCTTGAATCTAAGAAGTTTTCACATACCTCTTGTTTGAGAACACCAATTATAACCTAGAATTTGTTCATGCATCAAATGATTCCATGATTTCTTGGTCCAATTTATTGATTTGCTGAATTTGGGTTGTGTGTTCTTCATCTCCTGATGAAGAATCGTAACACACACACATATGTAGTATATATTTCTTTTTTATCAAGCCAAGTTTAGTCACTTGACAAATCTAGCCCCTCAATTTGATTTCCACCATTATTAACTAACCTAACCTTGTTAGGTTTATAATATAATTTTTCTACATAAGCATTTCACTAACGTAACTAACGGGGTTATTTCAAGATATATGTACCATTTCCCTCGTTTAGTCGTCTAAGCGTCATTATATGTACCAACAAAAACGTTCGTTTCCATATTTATTTATCTTTGATCGTTTCATTGTCCATAAAAACACGCACATTAGCGTAACTACATGAAACGGATTTTTCGGGGTGTTACAATTTGGTCAACATCGGAGATGCATGCGTATAAATATAATGGTATAATATCTTGATTTTATTATTATTGTTACTATTATTATATATATATATATATAAGTGTATATATATATCTATTATAGATACAAAACGATTGTGACTAGCAAAACGAACTGACAATGATTATTTAATAAGTGATATTGTATATTAAAGACGGATTTGATAATATTGTATATTGGACTGAACCGTTGGACTATAATATATAAAATATATATATATATATATTATATATATATATATATATATATATATATATATATAAACTATGATACATATATATTAAACTAGATACATAATTGTATAAGTATAGTTTACATAAAGTGGCGAAATGTATAAAGTCTTATCCATTGGAAACACGGATTAATATATTGAATATCATGTGTTTGTAAATTGATTTTTGGGAAAATTATAGACAACTTGTGTTGTCTGGATTGTATAAAACAGAGGAAACTCTGCCGAAATTTTATAAAATCCAGAGCACAACGAGTGCAATATTGATTGAGGTTTTTATAACTTTCCATTTATATTGCACAGTATACTTTCCTTAAAATAAATGTACAAAACAATTATATTTATCCAATTTACAAGATGAGTTATGACTCGAGATGAGCTATACGTTTCGTAGCACTAGTCCCAACGTAGGTTACACACGAATGGTAACAAGTGCGCAACTTGAGTACTATATCGTACATTAACACATAAATTAAGATAAGTCGCGATCAGTTCGATGAGTCACACCAGTTTCTAGACCCGGATTCGTACATACGAATCTAGATAGCTGGATAATAGGCTTTTCGTCTTTGCTGGTAATTAGGACACAAAGAAGTGATTAATGATTCAAGCGTTGATAGCTAACTAAGCAAGAATATCCAGGTGAGTTCATGACCCCACTTTTTACTGTTTTATAACTGTTTCGGGGAAACTTATACTTGTTTTATGAAAATATGTTTATTATTAAACGTATCAAAGATTAATCAGATTGGTATTAATAAAGATAAATTGGTATAAAAAGAGATAAATCGGATTATATTGATTGGCATAAACAGAGATAAATTGGATTATATTGATTGGTATAAACAGAGATAAATTGGATTATACAGATTAACATGCGTGTATGATGAGTAAAACTAGAAATATAGAACAATTGATGGCCTTAGGTTGTGCACGCGTGGAACGTTTACGTGACACCAGTGTCCCGGCAGGTTATACACCCCCAATACTTCTTAATCATT
Source organism: Ambrosia x helenae (assembly GCA_030844895.1). Taxonomy (NCBI): domain Eukaryota; kingdom Viridiplantae; phylum Streptophyta; class Magnoliopsida; order Asterales; family Asteraceae; genus Ambrosia; species Ambrosia x helenae. Next base: position 62,981 of record JAUTDX010003168.1, on the reverse strand, counting down.
AGCTCTCCGAGCAGAGCCGTTGTTTATATTTGTAGATCTATTGGGTTGACGCCCCCTTTGTCCCTTACTAGCGGATTGGCGATGTCTATGGGAAAGATAATGTAAACTCCAAAGGCACCTCTTGAACTTGAGGTCACCACGGAACAAAGTTATGGTTTGTTAAGAGCCTTAGGATACATCATGCTTGTAGTCTTAGCTAGTCTACTTGGTTCTAATCTAGCAATACGGAAATCATACGCACCATTTAATCTAGGAAATATGAGTAATTGCTTTAAAACCTGTAAATGCGCCAACTGTTTTTTATTTTATAAAAACATGTTGGCGTCGAACGTTTTGTTTTACCATTTCGCTTTTAAGTATATTTTATATTATGGGGAAGAAATCTCATTGTTGAAATGGGTGGTTCAGGTTGGGCGACTCATTGTTGAACATGGGTTTACAAAGAACAAACATAAAACCATGAACTCACCAACTTTATTGTTGACGTCTTTAAGTATGTATTTCAGGGTTAGATTTTGGCACTGGCATGGTTAGAATAGGCAATCATCTTAGAACTAGAAACCTAAGAGTATCAGAAATGGCGTTTGGAGCTCAAAGAGTCTTAGGAGTATATATTCCGCTGCGTAGTAATAAGAGATCACAGCCTACAGGGAAATTCGGGGTGTGACAACATAAAAATTTGAAGTTATAAATAATATATTAAATTAAATAATTATTACTTTTTGCGGTTTAGTATGTATCTTTTATAAAACAATAATTTTTATCCATAAAAACCACCATCTGTAAGCGTAACTCGTATCTGCCATCAAGCACCACATCAACTCTCATTTACATCGCCATTGCTGCCATGTTGTTACCTATATTTAAAACACATAGAGTTATGTATTGCTTGATGTAGAATTAGCTATTAATATTATTAAAGTGCATAGAGTATAATTATTTAATTTAATATATTTATATAATTTAAAGTTTTTAAATAATATTAATCGATAATTCTATGTATTAGAAGTATTGTTTTATAAAAATATATACTAAAACGTATAGATTATAATTATTTAATTTTGAATATTTTATAATTTAAAATATTTAAGTTTAAATAATATTAGTAGATAATTCTATAAATAAAAAATATAGATGACCTTGTCAAATATAGATAACACAAGGCGGCAATGGCGGTGGAGATAAGAGTTGACATGGTGCTTGATGGCAGATACGAATTAGGCTTATCGGTGGTGGTTTATATGGATAAAAGTATTGTTTTAAAAAAAATATATTAAAATGTATAGAGTATAATTATTTAATTTAGTATTTTACTAACATTTTAAAAATTTAAATTTAATAATATTAATAGATAATTCTAATTTCAATAAATTGCAAAAGATATCCTTGAAAAATCAAATAGAGTTAATTACAAAAATGAATCATCTAGTTATTATTATGCATTTTAGTTATTTGATCAAAACTTAACTGAAAAAACTAACTGAGTTAGCCTTAGTACCCCAAGATGTTATAAAAACTGAAACCATAAACCCTTAAAATGTTAAAAAATAAAGTTAGTATTCTAAGTTGTTACTTTCTATAAACAACAAGGACTATCTGTATAGTTATCTCTAAAACATTTAAAAATAAGGTGGGCCACCCTCTTTTTGACTGGTTAACACTTTAGTCCACGTAGGATGCCACGTGTGATGCCACGTAGGCATTTAACAGACTGAGTAACGGTTGTTAGTTTGGGACCAACAAAATAAAAGCATTGACAAGTTGGGACTGTTATCTTACAAGTTTCAAATTAGGATTATTCCCTTCCAACCCTTTAAAATTGTTATTATTTAATTCTATTTGCCCTATTCTAAATTATTGGTCACTAATTGCTCAGTAACATAGATTAGATTCTTGAAACATATATCAATTGTGGACGTTCTCATAGTGAGCTATAGGACAAATACTTTCAAGTGTAAACTTTTGTTTTGTTAGGTTTATTTTCTAAAATTGTTTATTATAAGAGAGAACTAGGACATAGTCATGTTAATGGTTTGTTAAAATTTAAAATATTAAAAAATGAGTTTTATTAAATTTTCAGAAAGGGGTGACGACGCAGCTTGTTGCTTGCCTTCCCGCTATGTTGATGTATTTTTTTATATTCTAAACCATTGATCAGTATTACAAACCAAACATGTTTATGTTTAATCACTTTTATAGACCAAATGCATGACACTATTTCAATTCAGTGATTTAATAGATTAATTACAATTTTTATGAATCAAAAAACGAAAGAAACCTGTGGACCAAGCTAAGCTATTAAAGTAAGGTACTCATATCTACACTCCCAAAACTATCTACACCCTCTGATGCATCTATACGGGACGTATGAACCCAAACACCACGTATGGGTCCATACTTTATTGTTTTCCTTGCCAATCATAGGTCCATTATCATTACCACTACCACCGTCCACCATCAGCCCCACCGCCACCATAACCCAGCCGTACCACCTTTCTTTAACCACCCCACCATAGTTCTGTAACCTAGCCTGAGCACCACCTCATCCACCCCAACCTTCTCAAACACCACCGTCACCCTCCCAAACCCTCTCAAACCACCACCACCACCACCCCCTCCTCAACCATCTCAACCACAACCATCACCTTCCCTGACCCTCTCAACCATAACTGCCACCCTTCCCAACCCTCTCAACCACAACTGTCACCGTCCCCGACCCTCTCAACCACCACGGTTACAAATCCAAGGCCAACCTTTGAAAAAGGAGAAATTGTACTTCTATACGCGGTGTATGAGGTCATATGCGATGTATAGAAGTACGTTGACTACCCTTTGACGACCCTTTGACCACATTTAATGAACTTATAAAAGCTATACGCGGCGTATACATTGACCACTGTAGACCAAGCCCAAATCCCCTTAGTCTTTTAGCAGAGCAAATGGAAAGTTTCTAATTGCACTTTGATAGTATACTTGCACGTCAATTAGATATTTATTATACTAGTACAAGACATTATATAAATAATATCCAACACAACATTTTATAAATATCCTTTTTGTAATACAACATGAAACATTATTAACCTTAGGTCATGGGATGTACTCTAACATCTAGGGGGTTAAGGGTGACATAGTATATTAACTTGCATTGTATACCATTCTCTTCTTGTGTTAAGTGGCGTTAAAAAACTACTTGTTAACATGTTAACCGAATGTTAAAAGTATGCATTAAATTATTTTCCTTTTCTAAATAAAAAACTACTCAAAATATAAGGTTAGGTGAAGTTAATGGGATTAAACTATTTCCTTAGGTTGAGGTGGAGTGTAATAGCATAGCATATTTATAGAATAGATTGTTAATATTATTTGTATGTTTATCTCTTCCCTAATTATAGGGATTACTTTATATTATAAATATTGGCGAATTAATAGGAGGCAAGGGTTCTACTCTAATATGGTATCAAGAGACCATTAACCCTAATACTCTTCTTCTTTCCTTCGATCCTACCTCCTGCCGCCTGAACCCTCGGCAAATCGCTGACCACTCTCAGCCGATTATACCTTCTGTCCCACCTCTATTCTTCTGCCAATCCTCTCCCACATCATGTCAACCAATCCTGCCTCTTCTTCAAGCATAATCCCATCAGTCACGGTTGAGTCTAAGGTTCACCCGGCTACAACCGTTTCGAACATCAAGAATTTTGTAACCATTATTCTTGAAATCGAATCCTCCCAATACGCCACATGGGCCTCCTTGTTCAAACTACACTGCAAAGCCTTCATGGTGGACGACCACCTCAAACCACGACCCCCCCTTTCAGCCGAACCAAACCTGGCCGAAACATCCACCAAACCAATGGATGATTGGGATCGTCTAGACGCCATTGTTTTGCAATGGATGTAAAGTACGATCTCCAATGATCTTCTCCACACCATTATCAATAACATCTCCAACGCCCACGAAGCCTAGGTTGCCATCGAGGACTTGTTTCATGACAATAAAAGTGCCCACGCAATCCATCTCATGAACAAGTTCTCGAACACCCGGTTGGATGGGTATCCAAATGTGTCGGCATATTGTGAAGCCCTAAAAACCTTAGTTGACCAATTAGCCAATGTTGATGCGCCTGTGGACAACGACAGATTGGTTCTTCAGATGCTTGCGGGTCTCAATGAACAGTATGAAGGGATATCTACCATCTTACAAAACACACATCCCTACCCTCCTTTTACAACTCCCGTTCTAAACTTATCCAAGACGAAACCACTAGCCGACAACCAACCTATGACACCAACCGCCAAACAGACCGTTCCAATGACCGCTCCAATGGTCGCGTGCGGGGAAGTTCCGGCCGTAGAGGCCATGGACATGGGGCATATGGTCGACCTCATTACCCAAACCCAGTTTTTTGGCCTTCACCCTATTACCCATGGCAACTACAATTCCCTTTCCACTCACAGAATGCTTCGGCATTCTCCCAGACCCATCGGCCCACCAAAACAACTCCCAAGCCCACCCCTATTCACCTTGGCCCACTCCCCCTTGCCCATATCCCACTTGTAACAGGCCTAACAGGCGGGTATTCTAGGCGCTCGGCCCTCGCAGAACAACAACGCAGCCTATATCCCTACGGATATTGAGTAGGCTTTGTACACCATGTCGCTGCAGTAACCCGACCCGACACAATACATGGACACGGGCGCCTCCTCTACAATGTCTCATGAACAAGGTGATTTCCACTCCTTTTCTAACTCTTGCATTCCTCAACATATTATTGTAGGTAATGGTAATACAATTCCGGTTTTAGGACAAGGCACAAAATACCTACCCAAACCTTTCCCACTTTTTGTCCTTAGAAATGTCATTCAGTCACCAAAACTTGTTAAAAACCTTATTTCGGTCCGTCGTTTTACCAGGGATAATTATGTGTCTGTTGAATTTGACCCATTTGGTTTTCTTGTGAAGGACCTCAAGACGCGGACTCCGCTCCTGCGATGCAACAACATCGGTGATCTCTACCCTCTGGTGCTCGGGTCCTCATCATCCTCACACACTATTATCGCCGCCATCTCTGCTGACATATGGCACCAACGCCTTGGCCACCCAGGGCGCCAGTCTTTATCTTCAATAAAAGCATCTAGTTCTATTTCTTTGATAATTCTAATAATCATGCTTGTGAACCATGTGTTTTTGGTAAAAAGTACTAGCCTACCTTTCTTTACTTCTACTACTTATGTTTTACAACCTTTTGATATGATCCATAGTGATGTTTGGACTTCCCCTATTGTTAGTTCGCCTGGTCATAAATATTATGTCTTGTTTTTGGATGATTTTTCAAATGTTTTGTTTACTTTTCTGCTCACCATAAATCCAACGTATTCAATGCATTTTCCACATTTGCCACCAAATAAAACCCAGTTTGAACGTACCATAAAAACCATCCAATGCGACAATGGTCGTGAGTACGTAAATAACTCGTTTCAAACTTTTTTCACAACCAATGGCATACTTTACAGACTATCCTGCCCTTAAACATCACCCCAAAACGGAAAAGCCGAACGAAAAATTCACACCATAAATAACATCATCCGTACCCTACTCACTTACGCAACCCTCTCCACCTACCTTTGGCATTTTGCCCACGAAACCGCCACCTACTTACTTACCATCCTTCCTAATAAAAATACTAAAAACAAAACACCTACCGAACTTCTTTATGTATCCACATCATCCTATGATCACCTCCGTGTCTTCGTTTGTCTCTGTAATCCTATCACCTCCCACCACTATTCACAAACTCGACCATCGTGCTCATCCTTGAGTCTTTCTTGACTACCCTCCTACCCATAGGGGGTACCGTTGTCTCGACTTGAAAACCAAAAAAAATCTATATATCCAGACACGTTGCCTTCGATGATACCACTTTTCCTTTCAAACAGTTCATCGCCCCACCACCAACTTATGAGTTCCTCACCGATCCTTTTCCCACTAACCTGTACCCACACGTTCAAAAGACTACTCGGCCCAACCAAAATCATACTCCCTCACCTAAGCCCACTAAGCCAAACCATACTCCAACCGGCCCAAACAACTCACCTACTGTCCCTACATCATCTGGCCCACACCCTCACCCTCACCAGCCCACTACTACACCTCTCCCAACACCGAGCCATCCAACGGCCTAAACCTCATGTCTTGCCCGACCTTCGGCCTCCCACACTACACCTACACCACTACCCCCCACCGCTTCCACCACCACCCAGAACCATCCATACCCGCTCCATGAGTGGGATTTTCAAACCTAAACACCCCTTTAACCTAAACACCATAACCACCCATCCGTTCTCCCACTTCCAAAAACCCCCACCGATGCCTTGACTATTCCGGAATGGTACTCTGCCATGACCACCGAGTACAATGCATTAGTTAGAAATGGGACTTGGGAATTAGTGCCTAGACGGCCGGACATGAATGTTATTCGCAGTATGTGGTTGTTTAAACATAAATACAGGTCGGATGGCTCTTTGGAATGGTACAGAGGCCCGGTTAGTTTGTGATGGATGATTACAACAAGTGGGCATTGACTTCGGTGAGACCTTTAGCCCGGTTATTAAACCGGGTACCATTCGGACAGTCCTTTCTATTGCTTTATCTAAGCATTGGTCAATCCATCAGCTGGATGTCACCAATGCCTTTCTCCATGGGAATCTCCATGTGACTTTCTACATGTATCAGCCACTGGGATTTCGAAACAAACAATTCCCGGATTATGTATGCTCTCTCAAGAAATCACTATACGGGCTTAAGCAAGCACCTCGTGCCTGGTACCAGCAATTAACTGACTTTGTTTTGTCTATTGGTTTCAACCATAGCAAGAGCGATGCTTCTCTATTCACCTTTCATCAGGGTACTCATACAACTTATCTTCTTCTTTATGTCGATGACATTCTTCTAGTTACTTCGCCTGACAAGCTTCGTCACTCTCTCATGGCAAAGTTAGCGGGCAAATTTGCAATGAAGGACTTAGGCCTCCTCAGCTATTTTCTGGGAATCTCCGTGTCTCGTATGAAAGACACCATGTTTCTCTCTTAGAAGACCTATGCTACTGAGATCATTACACGGGCAAGTATGCAATCATGTAATCCCGTGGCCACTCCAGTCGACACCAACAGCAAACTCAGCACGACCACCAGTGAACCATTCCATGACCCACCTTGTACCGTAGCCTCGTGGGTGCTCTCTAGTATCTTACTTTCACTCGCCCAGACACCTCCTATACTGTTCACCAAGTTTGTATGCATATGCACTCTCCTCGCCTTGACCATTGGAACGCTCTCAAGCGCATCCTCAGATATATTAAAGGAACTTCGGATTTCGGTTTAACCCTCCATGGCTCCTCTACCTATTCTCTCATCTCTTATACCGATGCGGATTGGGCTGGTTGTCCTGACACTAGACGTTCCACTAGACGTTCCACTAGTGGGTACTGCATCTCTGTCCCACGTTGTATCTCGATCCAGCGCTGTATCTCGATCCAGCGCTGAAGCAGAATATCGTGGGGTCGCCAATGTCGTTGCTGAAATTTGCTGGTTGCAGAATCTGCTACTTGAGCTTTAATCACCCACTGTCCCGCGCTACCCTAGTTTATTGCGATAATGTGAGTGCTATTTATTTATCCGGGAACCCAGTACAACATCAGCGGACTAAGCATATAGAGTTGGACATCCATTTTGTTCGTGAACAGGTTCAACGGGGTCAAGTGCGTGTTCTCCACGTTCCATCGCGCTACCAGGTTGCAGATATTTTCACTAAAGGCTTGCCACGTGTTCTATTTGAAAATTTTAGAGACAGTCTGAGCATCCGGTCTGCCCCCGCTTCGACTGCGGGGAATAATAGCATAACATATTTATAGAATAGATAGTTAATATTATTTGTATGTTTATCTCTTCCCTAATTATAGGAATTACATTGTATTATAAATATTGGTGAATTAATAGAAGGAGGCAAGGGTTCTACTCTAATAGAGTGAAATAGGGAAAAATGAGTAATGTGTTATCTAGGTGGAGTTAAGAAGGTTTAAAGTATATCTTAAGGTCATATAGCTAGTTATGTGGTCATTAAAAGTTTCAAACTCTTATCTGCACTTATATGTATCCTCACTCTCACCATATTTCACAATACCCATGCACAAACTCTTATCTGCACATTTATATGTATCCCCACGCGTGCCCAAGTCACTGTTGGAAACATGGTATGGCACACTATTATTGCTGCTTATGGCGGCTTCGAGCCTGTGTGACTTTTTTTTTTGTCTGACTCTTTCATTTGCCAACTTGTATTGTGCCCACCATACAAAAAAGTTCTGTATCCATCACTGAGCGTATAGCTTCATATACTGCGTATAAGGGGTGTGCAAACAATTTTGAGGTGTACCATTACCGTGACCCTAAACTAATTGAGGGGGCAAATGTTATAAAAGTTGCTTTTTGAGGGGCATGAAAGTCATAGTCAATGTGTGTGGAAGTCATTTTCATCTTTTCCCTATCAACCTATGCAACACTTCATGCTTTTAACATGGAGTTCTATCGTACACAATAATTTTATTCTCGTTCTTATCATTTTATTCGTTTATTAGAAAATATATGGCTCAAAACATATGTCATTTTAAATAAAAAAATCGATTTCACATCATTCAGATTTTTCCAATGAATCTTGTATCAAAGCAAAAAACGATAATAGTGGAAGATAACAAGAGCAATTTCATATGCTGACTTCTAATAACGAGTGTTCACTAATTTCAAAGAAATTTCTATGCTTTGAACTTTTTTTGTTTTCAATTAAATTTTATAAAAGGATCGGTTTATCGGTTTGAAACGGTTTTTGCTTTCAGTTGAGTTTTTAAAATCATAAAGATGGTTATTATTTTATTTTTTTGAAAAGAAAATTTCATTTGTACGCACTCGACAAGTCCTCAAAGCAAGGACTAACGAGCCAAACAAACGAGTACAACATCAAACCAAAGGACAAATACACCATTTTTTTCAATCGACATCTTTAAACCTAGACCTATTACGTATCTAGAATACTTGAAAGATTTGTTTTGGTGTAGTTAATTTTGGTTCAATTTCTTTAGTTAATCACATAACATATCAATTTTTCGCTTAATTAGAATAAACAATAGAAATACTGTATTTAAATTAAAGAGAATAAATTGCTCGTTTTTATGGTGTATTTTCTTTATGAAAATATTAACTTACGAAAACATTGTGGTTGAATAAAATCTTGCGGTAATTAGTTTTTTTATAAGAGGAATAAAGTGCAGATACTAATTAATCATTTAGAATTTGGTTACAGATAAGAGAATTAAAATGTAATTAGGAGTAGTGGATTACAGTGTAAAACTATATAGTATAGATTTACACTTTTATCATTATTTTAAGCGAACTATCCACACGAGTTTTAAATTACAATAATTTTTCATATGTTAATATTTAAAAAAGAAAATACAACATAAAATGAGCATTTTATTCTATTTAAGTTGAGTACCGCATTACTAATATTTTTTTCATTTTAAAAATTGATGTATTACTTAATTAATAAAAATTTGAGGGTAAGCAATAACTAAACCATTAACCGACATCGAACAAAAAGACAGATGAAACCGAATCAAAATCATTGAAATCGAAATCTGAATTAACCAAAAATCAAATTCACTTAAATTCAGTTATCGGTTTTTTTGTACCATTAGTTATCTGAAATTAACCAAACCAAATCCGAAACATTATATACTCATATATATATATATATATATTTATATATATATATATGGTGGCGTTCCTGTACAAAGTGCATTTTTCGTACAAAGTGTGAGAAGTCTATATATGCATTGTGTTTTAAATTTTAGGCATGATGTTTTATGTTCCTTTGGCATAGTATTATATAGAAAAACACAAAAATTAACAATTTAAAACACTAATTAATGTATTTTCGACATGCAATCTAAAACACCCTACGAAGAAATTAATCAGTATGTTTTAAATTTAATGTCTAGAATACATTCGATTGTGTTTTAAATTGCCTTTGGTGCTTTTGTATATAAATCAATGCAAAAGGAATAAAAAATATTATAGCCAAACTTTAAAACACAATGACTATATAGACTTCTCACACTTTGTACGAAAAATGTACTTTGTACAGGAACCTATATCTATACCTATATATAGCTTTTATACCTCTATTTCATGCAATTCTAAACAAAAATTTAGCCAAAGTTTGGTTTTGGTTATTAACAAATATTAACTTAACCGAACAAAACACCAACAATCTAATCAAATAAACCAAACAAACCGATTGGTTAATAAGATCGATTAACGGACGACTTTAGTTTAGGTTGAGATTAATAACTGAACTGAAACGAACTATGCATACCCGTAAAAATGGCTATGTTGCTCGCCGCATCGCGCGGACACAATCCTAGTTACTTGTTTATGGAAAAAAAGTTTGATAAAAAAAGTACTTGGGTTAATCCAACGTGTTTCAACATGTATCAAAAGTAAGATTTATCAGCTCGTCGTCAAACCAATTCTTTTTATCACATCTAAACCGAATATCGTTACCAGGGCCGTCTTCGAAAACGTTTGGGTCCTTAAGGGCCTAGATCGATAAATAAAAATGGGCCCCAAATTAATAAGTTACAAATAAAATAAAAACGCTTTCAACTATATGAATTTTGGAGAAAAAGAAAATAACCTTTCAACTTTGGAAATAAAACATTCACAATCGCCGTTGTATTTAATTTGTTAGTTTAACTATTAAAAATAGGAGTAATGTAAATAAATAATCCCAACTATTGTTATTTGGCCGATAATGGTCCCAACTACGAAAATAACCACTAGCGGTCACAACTTTCAACATATTGGCCACCAACGGACCCAAACTAACTAAGGCAAACTCCGTTAGTGTGATGCTGACGTGACATGCTACGTTGGATGCCACATAGGATCATTTTACCACCTAGGATGCCACGTAGGATCATTTTGCCACCTAGGATGCCACGTAGGATCATTTTTCCACCTAAGCATGCCGCATTTGCATCACACTAAGTTAGTCTCAGTTAGTTTGGGTCCGTTGGTGGCCAATATGTCGAAAGTTGAGACCGCTAGTGGTTATTTTCATAGTTGAGACTATTATCGGCCAAAGAGCAAAAGTTTGGATTATTTATTTCCATTACTCCTTAAAAATAGGTCTAATGTTTAGAAATGGGCTTTACACATAGATTACCCTTTAAAAAAAGTCTATATATAATTTTTAACGGAAATAAATTTAGGCCCCCTAAAATGATGGGCCCAGATCGGCTGCCTACCTTGCACTAGGCCTAAGACGGGCCTGATCGTTACCAAAATCTAAAATTCGACATGTACCAAATATCGTTATAGGACAAAAACACATTACATGGACATGTTTCTTCTTTAGCTAAAAGCAACATATTACCCGACCTCCCCACTTTATATGTGTTGCTTGACATAAAGTTTATGAAAAATAATATAAAAATTCAAATTTATTTGACATTACCTTTTCATGAATAAAAAAAGTTTGATAAAAAAGTACTTCGGGCTAGTCCAACGCATTTCGAATTTATTTGACATTACCTTTTTATCACCTTTAAACCAAAAACAATATACTTGAAGCTTGTTTTGTGCGATAGTCATCTATCTTCCTTATGCACATAGGACTCTTTTAAAGGTAATTGTTGTTATTAAGAGGCTCTGTGGGTTGTCTCTTCCTTATGCACATAGGACTCTTTAAGGTAATAGTCATCTAGAATTCCCTGTCGTGGCATTCTTCTGCCAAATCCAAATTTTTAACGCAGCTCTACATCGTTGTTTGTGTAGGTTACTAAGAGGACTCTCGCGGACGGACATCCGATTTCTGCTGGTATCATAGCCTCAGAGCCATATGTTAGGTTGAACGGAGTCTCGCCGGTGCTCGTTTTTGTTAACGTGCGATTAGCCCATAGCACGCTCGACAGTTCTTCCGCCCAGGCCTTTCCTTTGGTGCCTAGTCTTGATTTGATGCCTTCCACCAGACTGCGGTTCGCGCGTTCCACTTGGCTGTTTCCTTGTGGGTGCGCGACCGAGGTGAATATGGGTTGGATGTGCAGGTCCGCGTACCACTTTAGCAACCCTTTGTCTGTAAATTGGGTTCCATTATCTGTAACGATTGTCATGGGTAGCTCAAAGCGACAAATGATGAACTCCCAAATGAACTTCTTGACATGATTGGTCGTAATCTCAGCGAGCGGTTTAGCTTCCACCCATTTCGTGAAGTAGTCGATTGCGACTATCAGGTATCGTCTCTTCCCCGTCGTCATTGGGAATGGTCCCACGATATCGATAGCCCACTTCTGAAATGGCCACGCTAAGGTTACTGGGATAAGGTCGTTTTTGGGGCGCAAGGTGTTGGGAGCATGGCGTTGGCAAGAATCACACTTGCGGATGGTTTTTAACGCATCGAGGTGCATGCCCGGCCAGTAGTATCCTGCATTCATAATTTTGGCGACCACCATGTGTGGCCCTGCATGTATCCCACATATCCCTTCATGTATCTCCCGCACTAGGTAGTCCGCGTCGACTGCATCTACACATCTTAGTAATGGCCCTAGGTATGATTTTCGATAAAGCACCCCGTCTTGCATTTGGTATTGCAGGGCTTTGTGTTGTATCTTTCTGGCCTCGGCGCGATGCTCTGGCAACGCGCCCGTGGTGAGGTAGGAAACTATTGGGGTCATCCAACTGTCAACACCCGTTTGGATTACATTGACCTCTGTGGGTGGAACAGACGGTTCGCTCAGGGTTTCAACCCGGACCTCTTTTGCTAAATGGCTAAAGCTTGTTGAAGCCATTTTGCTTAGAGCGTCCACCGGCTTGTTTTGACTGCGTTTGATGTGGTCGATGGTGCAGCTAGGAAAGTTGGCCATGAGCTCTTTAGCTCGTTGGGGATACATGATCATTGAGGGTTCTTTTGCTTCATATTTTCCTGTGATGTGACCCGCCACCAGCATTGAATCAACGTGCGTGAAGATGTGTTTGGCGCCTGGTTTCTACGCGATGCGTAGTCCAGCAAGGAAGACTTCATATTCGGCCTCGTTGTTAGTGGCCTTGAACTCGAGTCTGATTGCGTAAGTGAACTCTGTTCCTTCAGGACTAACGAGGCGAATTCCGGCGCCTACGCCATCTTCGTTTGAGGCTCCATCTGTGTAGAGGTTCCAGATGGCTTTCTCGTCACATGGTGGCTATGGGTCTTGTTCTGCTCTACATTCCTCGAGTTTTTCTTGGGGTACCTCAGCTATGAAATCTGCTAGGACTTGTCCTTTGATTGCCGGGCGTGTCTTGTAAAAAATGGTGTGCTCACCTAGTTCGATGGCCCATTTTGCCAATCATCCTGAGACTTCTGGCTTGGACAAGACATTGTTCAGCTTGTAGTCGCTTAGCACGTTGATGGGATGGCCTTGGAAGTATCTGCGCAATCTGCGCGAAGCATGAACGAGGGCCAGTACTAGCTTTTCCATAGTTGTGTACCTGGTTTCTGCATCTGTCAGGACCCTGCTGATGTAATAGATGGGCGTTTGTACCAATTTTCTGTCAACCATTAGTACTGCGCTCACCGCCTGTTCTGTTGCGCAAAGGTATATTGTAAGTGGTTCCCTTGGGAGTGGGGCGCTAAGTGTTGGTAAGTCCATCAGACACTCTTTCATCTCTTGGAATGCCTTTTCCGCCTCGGCAGTCCACTTGAAATGGTTCTTTTTAGGCAATTCTTCAGTGTTTCGATGAATGGGATTGATTTACTTGCATGGTGTGACAAGAAGCGGTTGATTGCGACTAGACGTCCATTTAGTGTTTGGACCTCCTTCAGCGTGGATGGAGAGGGCATCTGCGCCATGGCTTGTATCTTTTCAGGGTTTGGTCGGAAACCGTCTTTAGTGACGACAACGCCCAGAAACTTTCCCTCTTCCATCCCAAACGCACACTTTCTTGGGTTTAGCTTCATACAGATTTCTTTCAAGTGTTTGAAGGTCTCTTCGATATCCTTCAGCATTTGATCCTCTTCCTTACTCTTGATGACTAAGTCATCCACATAGACTTCCAGGTTCTTCCCTATCTGTTTGGCGAATGCGCGGTCCATTAACCTTTGGTAGGTGGCTCCCGCATTTTTTAGGCCAAACGGCATCTTGGTGTAACAGTATACTCCTTTGTCGGTACGTAAAGCTGTTTTGTCCTCATCTTCTAGCGCCATCTGGATTTGATGGTACCCTTTGTAGGCATCCAGAAAACATTTGAACCGGAAGGGAGCTAGTGAGTCAATTTTTAGATCGATCTCTGGCAGCGGGTAGCAGTCTTTTGGGCATGCTTTGTTGAGGTCTGTGTAATCCACACACATCCTCCAGCCGCCGCTGCTTTTTTTGAACATTACTGTGTTGGCAACCCAGGTTTGGTATCTTATTTCCCGCAAAATGCCAGCTTTCAACAGTTCGCCTACTTGTTCATTCATCGCTTGCGTTTTTTTCAGCGCCCATACTTCTTCGCTTTTGCGCGATGGGTTCAATTGAGCGATATGTGCTTAGCTTGTGTTGGGCGAGTTCGCGTGGGACCCCAACCATGTCTGATGGTTGCCATGCGAACACGTCTATGTTCTTGCGAAGAAGCTGTTTTAGGTGATCTCGGATGTTTTCTGAGATTGCTGGCCCCAGCGTGACGGTTTGATCAGGGAATTTTGGGTTCAAGACCCACTTCTCTGGTTCTGTGCGTGAGCATGGTCTTAACATTTTTGCTGGGTGAGATTCTATAGTCATGGCACATTCTTTGTTGGCCCATACGATTGCCACACCATTCGGGGTGGGGAAACCGATGGCGCCGTGGACTGTGGAGGTGACCATGTTGTATGATGCCAGGGAGTCCCGCCCTAAGATGATATCATGCTTAGATTTTGTTGGGATGACGAGGAATGTGACTTCTTCAGTTCGCGAACGCCCATGTGCTCCCAGAGTGAGGGGAAAAGATATCTCCCCGAGTGGGGTCACGACTTCATTTGAAAATCCCATAATTGGGGAATTGATGGGGCGCAATCGTTGTTTATCTTCATCATCCAACAGGTCGAAACATTGCCCGTACATGATGTTTGAGTTGCTGCCGGTGTCCATGAATGCCCTAGTGGTCCGATAATGATCAAAGATGGCTGTGGCAATGATTGCTCGAGTGGCGGAAGGTCCGCCTTTGACCACCGGGAAGCACACTTGTTGCTCTTTCCACTCCGCGGCTGTTTCAGGTTTTCGCTTCTGGAGCCGGCGTCCACCACCATGGATCATCATGCTTACGTTTTTTTATCTTTTTTGGTGGTGGTCCTGCCGTTTGCTTACGCTCCACGTTATGTAGCAGATGTCCGAGTTTGCCGGACTTTAACGCGTCTTCAATGGCTTGCCTCAACTTGTAGCACTTGTTGGTGTCATGGCCTATGTCTTGATGATAGGCACAGAATTTGTTGTGATCTATACCCTCTCTTCTTTTTATGACCTTTGGTTTTGGGAGGTCGATATTTTCTGTGGCCAGGACTTGCGCTGGCGTTTTCATCAAAGGGGTCCAGTTGTTGTGGCTCCGCCTTCCCGACTTGTGAATGAGTGACACGTTGTGCTTGTACTCTTGAACTTCAGCGGGTTTGGCTACTGTTGGGGTGGCTCCCTGAAGCCTGGTGTGACAACCTGCACCCTTCACTTTTCATAAATGTACATAATTGCTTCCTCAACTATTTCAAAATTTTCATTTTTAACCCTCGTATTTTAATAGGACCAAAATTCACAATTTAATAAAACTTATAATTTTTATAAGTAAAAGTATGCACGTTTTATACTCACATCTACACCCGAGCACGTATGTTTAAGACCTTGATAATCAAAGCCCTTAATTTTCGGTCCTAAAACAATTTATAAACAGAAGGAAACAATTCTAGAACTTAAAATTGATTAAATTAGAAAAATTATATCTTTAGCCCTCGCGGTCTGCTGAGACAGTCAAACAGTCAAAGTTCTAGTCAAAGTCTCAGTCAAAATCCTAGTCAAAGTCCTAGTCAAAGTCTCAGTCAAAATCCTAGTCAAAATTCTAGTCAAAGTCCTAGTCAAAGTCTCAGTCAAAATCCTAGTCAAAGTCCTAGTCAAATAGTCAATTCATCTTAAAACCTTACTTTATTGTGTTGACCAATTTTAAAGCCTAATTGAATCCAAAACTAGTATAAAAACCCACCTATGACTCATTACACTTTGCACCTCTAAATCGATTGTTTCAATTCGATTAAACTCTTCCTCATACCTTTCCTCTATAGTATATTACTTCTACATTTGAAGCTTTGATTATAAGCTCTCGTAATTGGCGAATTGGAAGCTGGATATTTTTCCTATTCGGTTTCTTTTCTTCTAAATTGGACTAGTTTCGTTGTTGAATCTTTGGATTGCTCGCATTTTCCCGCTCGCTTAGTCATCTAGTCATTTGGCGAAAGTGAGTATTTCCTATCCCCTTTTTGTTTTTATTCATTTTTGGGGTGTTACATGTATACTTATACAAATTACAAATACAAGTTCACATTTTTACAATACAATTCTAGTACTATGTACATTTGCTTACAAACGTGCTTTATGCTTAGACATTTCATGTAGAATACATTTGTACTTAGTGAAATCATTAACATTGTACAAGCCGACCTTAACATTGGATATCGCTATTGGATTGACAACCCACCTAGGTGATTCTCCCCCTTTTTCATCGGAGAATCCATGGTCATTGTTAAGTTATTATCCATTTATTGGATAAGTACGCCGCCATTCATTCAAGTACATTTATACAGTCACAGGATTGATTTCGCTCATTTGTATGATACATAGTTTACATAAATGCACTGTAGCTTTGCACTTGAATTGTATAACATTTTCCAACATACTATATATATATATTAAAACTAGGAATGCTCATCAACATTTCATATGTTGACAAAACTTATTTTGTACATGTTTCAGGTTTTTAGGACAAAAAGGATTGGTGAAACCACTTTTGCAAACCTTAGTCTAATTCACTTTCTGTCAAAATACTCTAAGTATGGAACTGCTGAAGACAAGGAATCAAACTGCTGAAGAAGAGATTCAGAAGTGCTGAAGAAGAAGTCATCAGAAGTTCTGAAGTTCAAACCAGACACTTCTACTGAAGAACTACTGAAGACAAACTACTCATCAGTAGTTTGTCATTCATCAGTACTTAAAGAAGATCTTTTCCACCGCCTTTGTATATCAGTAGTTTAATACTTTAGTATTTCTTTTTGCTTTATGTACAAGTTCCAAGACTACAACTTGTTGCAACTTGTTTCTGAACTTGCTTTTGGCAAGGTTCATGTATTTGTAAAGTCTATAAATAGAAGGATTCATCCTTCTGTTTTAGACATTGATTTTAATACAAGAAATCCTTCAACTCTTATTATTGTTATTTCCATTTCGTGTTTACTGAGAATCTGTCAAAGTATTTCATTCTCATTCAATACTTAGATTCTCAATAAACACTTCTCTTTTATTAGTTCTTGATTCCAGGGGGAGTAATAACTCCTGTTGATAAGTGTAGCTATAAAACTTATAAAACATTCCGCTGTGCTATCACTCATTAAGAACTTGCTAAACACTTAAGTGTCAACTAGCAAGTTCAACACAAAGAGCAGCTCACTGATCCAACAATTGGTATCAGAGCTCTGGTTTATCTGATAACATATCAATCTAACACATTGAGAATCAGACACAGGCTCTTATTGATATTCAATAAAGGATTATAAGCTCACTTTTATCAACATCCATCACTTTAAGAGATATTTGACAAATCAATACTCTTTAAAATGGATCCTCATAATACTGGTTCTGCCACTAAACCTGCCATGCTTGTAAGAAATGAATATAACATATGGCAAAGGAGAATGGGACATACATTATCACAGACCAACACAGGTTGCTGGAAATCTATGATATATGGTCCTCATAAACCAGTAAACATTAATCCAGAAACTAAAGAAGAGATTTTAAAAGAACCAAAAGACTATACTGAAGATGATTTCCTAAAACTTGAGCTTGATGCAAAAGCTTTCTCTATGTTGGCAATGGCACTCCCAAATGAAATCTACTCTGGCCTATTACATTGTGATAGTGCCAAAGAGCTTTGGGACTGCCTAAAAGAACAGTTTGGAGGAACTGAAGAGGTGATTGCCAACACCAGAGAAATCTTGGCTCAACAATATGAGACTTTTGCTCACATTAATGGGGAAACTTTAACTCAGCAATTTGAAAGATTTTCCTCATTAATATCTGAGCTAAAACTAAATGGTCAGACCTATACAACTGTATCTATGCTTCATAGATTTTTAAGGTCTTTACCTGATAAATGGGAAACATACTCAATAGTCTTAAGATCTTCACCAGATTTTAGCTCCCTCACTCTTACAAAACTTCATGGGAGATTACTTACTTTTGAGAGAGAAATTGATCAAAAGAAAAAGTTACAAAATTCTGGTAAAACTGCTGATGACTATCTACCAGGTAGTACAGCACTATTGGGACAAGACTCACCAACTTGTTCAAATAGTTTTGGATCTTTTGACCACATTGACATAACTGCTGGGATCTCATCTGAAAGATCATTCCCAGGTTATGACAATAATGATTTAGGTCAAACTGCTGATAACATGTGTTTTATCATGGATGACTTAAATAGTTTCAGCAGTGATGACCTAGAAGAAATGGATATTTTGCACCAACTGGCCATGTTAAGTTTAAAAACAAACAAATTTTACAAAAGGTCAGGAAGGAAGTTTCCAGGACTTAACAGTTCTACAAAAATTGGTTTTGACAAATCTAAACTTAGATGTCACAAGTGTCAAAAGTTGGGACACTTTGCTAGAAGCTCTGGCTCTAACCAATCTCAGTCTGGAAACAATTTTAACCCCAATTATAACAGGAATAATGGAGCACAAGGGAGTGCACATTTTGTACAGGCACAAGCTCCACAACTCCAATATGTGCCACAAGTACAATATGTACAGATGCCTGCTCAACAGAGGCAGAGCCAACAATCAATCCCTCCCTTTCCAGCTGCTCAACAACCTCCACATCAACAGCAACCCTCTCAACAAAGTTTATTTACCTCAGGGTATGTTGACTGGAGCAGTCTTCCTTTTGACACCACAGAGTGCAATCCTGATGCAGACAACAAAATGTTTGACATCAACTGGGGAGAACCTGACAATGGCAGGAAGAACTTTGCCTTAATGGCATTTGAGGGATGCACCTCAAAATCTGCCTTGTCACAGGTATCTAAAGAATCTTTGACAAAACTTTGTTCTAATTCATGCAAAGAATCTTTTGCTCTCATAAGAGAGACCAATATTCACTTACAAGGAAAGGCAAATGACTCTGAGAGAAAATTCACTCAGATGAAATGTGATTTAGAAAGAAAACTTTATGCTAAAACAAAAGAAGTTTATAAATTAACTGACACTGCTATTGAAACCCAAGCACAAATTAAAATCATGCTAAATGACCTGGGAAATGTCAGACAAGAGCTTGCTGACACCAGGATCACATGTGAAAAATGGGTGGAATCTTGTAAGGGGTACCAACTATTGCTAAACAAACAAAGTGCCTCAAATGTTAGGTTTGGCATAGGGTACAATCACACTGAAACACCAACAGATTTCTCTCCCAAAACTACTGAAGATGGGAGAAAAATTGTTTCAGGTGAAACTTCTGAAGAGGAAGAATGCACATCTTTCCATGAAAACTTTCTAAAATCACACAAAGAAAGTTCTTCAGAAGTACTGATTAAATCTGACTTTAAGCCATCAGTAGTTTCAACTACATCAGGAGTTGAGAACCTGAAAACTACTGATGACCTAAAACCAATCAAAACAGTCAGAGATTTGTCTTTGAAAGAAAAGACAAAAGAATGTGAAATTTGTGGTCTGTTCAACCACAAAACAGAATTTTGCAGATATAGAAAGGGTATTCAGCTCAATAAGAAAAATCAACAACTGGTTGTGGGAAAACAAATCAAGAATGATTATGTAAAAACTTTTTCTCCCAAGAAACAACAACCAGCAAAAACCTTTTCTCATAAAAAGACAAAATCTCAACAAAAGTCTTTTTCTCAAAATTCTCTTTCAGTAGTTAGACCTGAATCATCAGCAGTTTCACAAACTGCTGAGATTAAAGATCTTATGAACTTGGTACAACTACTGATGACCAAAGTTGATGGTGGTCCTCAAAAGAATACCACCATTGTGCTTAATGAAAAATCCATTGCCAAAAAGACATGGATTTCTCAAATTGGTCAAGAACAAACTGTTAATGTTCTCAAGAGCAAACCCAAAGCCAAACTGGCTTGGGTTCCTAAATCTAACTGATTTGCTATCTTGTGCAGAGAGTTTCCAGAGGCTTAAATAGCATTTGGTATGTGGACAGTGGAGGCTCAATGCACATGACAGGATGCGGATACCTGATAAACAATTTTATCAGTCAAAGAGATGGATCTGTATCCTTTGGGAACAATGCTAAGGGATATGTGCTAGGACATGGCAATGTCTCCTCTGGCAAAATACAGTTTGACAAGGTCAATCTGGTTGAAAACCTTGAGTACAACTTGCTAAGTGTGTCACAAATGTGTGATAAAGGATATTCTTCCTTTTTCACAAAGACAGCATGCAAGATCATATCACCAGAAGGCCAGAAGTTGATAGAGAAGATTATTGAAGATCATACTTTGTTAATAGCCAAAAGATGTGGCAATGTCTATGCAGTAGACATTGAAAAAGACAAAGTACTGAACAACACTGCCTGTTTCTTCTCAAGGGCATCAACTTCAGAAACTGATCTCTGGCACAGGAGACTTGGCCATGTGAACTTTAAAACCATAAATAATGTCACAAAAATGGGCTTGGTCAGAGGTCTACCCTTAAAAGTATACCAGTGTCAAGAGCACTGTGTATCCTGTTTAAAGGGTAAACAGCATAAGTCCTCCTATAAGTCTATTGAAGAATAAAAAACAACTGCATGTCTTCAACTACTCCATATGGACTTATTTGGGCCTGTAAAGATCATGAGCCTTGGTAAAAAGAAGTACTGCTTAGTCATCATTGATGACTACTCAAGATTTACATGGGTATTCTTCTTATTTTCCAAGGATGAGGCTGCTGAAATCATCAAGTTCTTCATTCTACAAGTAGAGAAGCAATACTCTCTACCTGTCAAAACCATTAGAAGTGATAATGGGACAGAGTTCAGGAACAAAACTCTGAATGACTTCTGTTTGTCTAAAGGGATTATTAGACAATTCAGTGTTGCCAGAACTCCTGAACAAAATGGTGTGGTAGAAAGGAAGAACAGAACTTTAATAGAAGGAGCAAGAACAATGTTAGCTGATTCTGGCCTACCTTTATATTTCTGGGCAGAAGCAGTTAACACTTCATGTTATGTTCAAAATAGAGTTCTTATTGTCAAGAGACATTCAAAGACTGCCTATGAAGTTCTTCATGGCATAAAGCCCCTTATCTCCTTTTTCAGGGCTTTTGGATGTCAATGTTTCATCTTGAACATCAAGGAATCTATTTCAAAGTTTGCTGCCAAAGTTGACTCAGGTTACTTTCTTGGTTATTCATCAA
The DNA here is from genome assembly GCA_030844895.1 of Ambrosia x helenae. Classification (NCBI taxonomy): domain Eukaryota; kingdom Viridiplantae; phylum Streptophyta; class Magnoliopsida; order Asterales; family Asteraceae; genus Ambrosia; species Ambrosia x helenae. The sequence continues at coordinate 41,257 of JAUTDX010003168.1, read as the reverse complement.
CTAGAAAAGCCTACAAGGTTTTTAACTCAAAAACCAGGATAGTAGAAGAAACACTGAATGTCAAGTTCAATGAGTCAAAACACACTCTCATTCCAGCACATCCTGCTGAACTCTTTGACCTTGACAACTTTCATTTTGAACCTGAAAAACTGTCACTTCATCCAAACCTACTTATTATGGTGATCAAAGGTTTGATGATGAGGATCCAGCACCATGGACTCCTCAAACAGTCATTAAGTCAACTTCAAAACCATCAGAAGTTTCACAAACTTCTGATCCAACAAATACTGAAGGCCAAACTCAAACATCTGCTTCAGCACCTGCAACTACTGAAGACACTGAAACTGCTGAACTAGATATAATAGACCTTAGTAGTTTGTTTGAAGAACATGAGCCACCAACACCTGTTAGTGGTTTACAACAACTGATCGAACACAAAGATCATCCACTTGATCAAATCATGGGTGATATTGCATCAGGTGTTCTTACAAGAAACCAGCTTTCCAACTTTTGTCTATTCTCAGCATTTATTTCACAGTTGGAACCAAAGAAGTACCAGGAAGCCCTCAAAGACAACAATTGGGTGCAGGCAATGCAAGATGAATTGCTTCAATTCAACAAGCAACAGGTATGGGAAATCCGTCCCTTACCACCAAACAAGCAACCAATTGGCACAAGATGGGTTTTCAGGAACAAACAAGATGAAGCTGGTATGATAATAAAGAACAAGGCAAGACTGGTAGTACAAGGTTACTCTCAAGAAGAGGGGATTGACTATGATGAAACCTTTGCTCTAGTTGCAAGGCTTGAAGCCATCAGGTTATTTCTGGCCTATGCCATTTCCAACAAAATAAAAGTTTATCAAATGGATGTCAAAAGTGCATTTTTGTATGGAAAGATAAAAGAGGAAGTGTATGTTTGTCAGCCACCTGGGTTTGAGGATCCTTCTCATCCTGAGTGGGTGTACAAACTAGACAAAGCTCTTTATGGGCTCAAACAGGCTCCAAGAGCCTGGTATGATACACTTTCAACCTTTTTACTCAAAAATAACTTCACAAGAGGTGCCATTGATAAAACTCTTTTCATAAAACATGTTGGAAATCATATCTTACTTGTTCAAATATATGTTGATGATATCATTTTTGGTTCAACAAACACAAAATTGTGTGATGAATTTAAGAAACTCATGCAATCAAAATTTGAGATGAGTACAATAGGAGAACTGCAGTACTTTTTGGGACTGCAGATTAAACAACAAACAAATGGAACTTTTATACATCAATCAAAATATGTTAAAGAATTATTAAACAAATTTTCTTTACAAGACTGTAAATCATGTTCCACTCCCATGACACCAACCACACAAGTTGAACCAGATGATCAAGGAAAACAGGTTGATCAAACCATGTATAGATGTATGATAGGTTCCCTTTTATATCTAACTGCTTCTAGACCAGATATTATGTTTTCAACATGTGTCTGTGCTAGATATCAATCAGCTCCTAGGGAATCACACCTTATTGCAGTCAAAAGAATTTTCAAATATCTGAAAGGAACTCCCACACTTGGAATTTGGTATCCTGCTTCAAGCAATACCAAGTTATCAGCTTTTTCAGATAGTGACTATGCAGGGTGTAAAATGTCAAGAAAATCAACATCTGGTGGTTGTCAATTCTTGGGAAACTGTCTAGTGTCCTGGCAATCAAAGAAACAAACATCTGTTGCAACTTCAACTGCTGAAGCTGAATACATTGCAGCTGCAAGTTGTACATCACAGATACAATGGCTCCAATATCAACTTCTTGATTATGGAATCAAAGAAACCAAGACACCATTGCTTGTAGACAGCAAATCTGCCATTAGCATCATTCAAAATCCTGTTCAGTTTTCAAAGACTAAACACATTGAAATCAGGTATCATTTCATAAGAGATTGCTATGAAAAAGGCAAGATTGAAGTGAAACATGTAGCAACAGCTAATCAAATAGTTGACATTTTCACTAAACCCCTTGACACATCAACATTTTAGAAGTTAGTATCCATGCTAGGGATGCTAAATTTGTAAGTGTTTCTATTTATTTTTCTGCACATTTTTTGTTTTTCACTTACATCTGTTTTCAAACACTTGAAAAACTTCTGAAAAGAGAGAAACTACTGATGAATAAAACATCAGTATGGGGATAATTTCTGAAAAGTGATTAACTTCTGATAAAATAACCTTCAGAAGTTATGAATAAAAGTATTTATAAAATATTTTCTCATCAGCTGTTAAAACTACTGAAGAGAAAATGGGAACTACTGATGAAGATAATCCTTCATCAGCAGTTTAGTCAAAAAGGGCAAATCTGACTTTTCCCATCATCAGAAGTTTAACCTAGTCGGTTTAAAACTTCTGATAAGGAGATTTTTAACCTAGGCGGTTTAAAACTTCTAATAAAGAAGATCCAAGCGGTTAAAAACTTCTGATAAATATCTTTTTTCAACACTTATCCTTTCAAACACAAAAATTCCCTCCTTCTCTCTCAAGAAAGCTCTCAAACCCCTGAACCTGCAACACAAAATCACTGTTCGATTCATCAACAGACACAAACCACATGGCTTTAGTTCTCAAACAGGGACACAATCTCAGAGCCTACTTAGAAAAACAAGAAGGCTGGTCCCAATACGATGAGATCATTGATCTCGTCGTCAAATCCCAATATTTCACCTCTCTCACCATAGACCCACCAATTCATCCTGAAACTCTAAATGAGTTCTGGGCTAATGCTGAGACAGTGATGGTGGATGATGAAGTTATCTCCCTAAACTCAACAATTAAAGGGAGACAAATGGCCATTACACCGGCCATACTTGCAGTCAGACTGGGGTTGAATGATGTGAATGCCCCTGAGAAGTTTGACAACTCTGCTATCCACCTAACCATGACTGAGTGTGGTTATCAAGGTACTCTCTCACAAGCTACAATCTTTAAAAAGTATTTTGAACCAAAATATAAACTTTTGTTTCATTATATTATTATGTGCTTGAGTCCTAAAACTGGGTCTTATGACCAGATGCCCTCAACCTTTCAACCAATCTTTCATTCTATTGTGAATGAAACAAATTTCAGGGCATCAAAACTTTTCTTTAATGAGTTGGTGTTACATCACAATAACACTAAGAAAAAGTTTTTGTTATATCCAAGGTTCATTATGTAGTGCATAATATCTGAACTGGGTAATGAGGTGCTTGTGGGTAAAATTGAAATTTTGAAACCCTTAACCTCACAAGCATACTCAAGGCACAACAAACAAGCTGCCTGGCCAGAAGATGACCAAGGGGAACAAGCACCAGTCCCCATGGAACCCTCATCTTCCAAACCTACTCCACCAAAGGCCAAGAAACCCAAGATAACAAAACAAAAACCCACCAAACCCAAAAGAAAAGCTGTTCAGGAGGTTGAGATGCATGAACAAACTACTGTGCAATCTGCACTTTTTAAAGATGTGACTGAAACATCCTCTCAGTCTCATCCATCTCAAACCCCACCAAGAGCACCAATAACTATCCTTTTCAAAAGAAAAAGACTTAGAAAAACTATTCCAATTGATTCTTCTTTTGAAACTGCTGAACCCACTGCCCAAACTACTGAACCAGCACCCCAAATTTCTGAACCAGACATCGAAATAGCCAAACTTCTCTCCGGGCTAAAAGAGAAAGTCCCATCAACACATGTCAGTCCCCATCAACCACATCAAACAGGGGACATAGACTCAGACAGTGACATGGATGTGGACACTCATAGCCCTAACCAAAGAGATGAGGATGAACCAGGGTCTCTAAGCCCAAACTTAGAAACCTTTGGTACTTTTGAGGCTGCTACTACTCATTTACCACCCAGTGGTGGACCTGAGGACAGAAGTAAAATAGCTAAGATCTCAACTGTGGCAACTACTGATGAAGGCTTAATGCCTGAGGTAGGAAATCCTCTAAACCAAGAATAAGAGGTACATGAGACAACTGAGTTGGGCTCAGCTCATGATGTAACTGATACAGTCCTCATTGAGGATGTAATCAGGGATTCAGATAATTCCATTAATTTGGATGATGTTTCAAAACTCAAAACTACTGAATTGACGGCTATAAGTGAAGGTCCTGCACCTGGTGTCTCTAAGCTCAAGAAGCTAGTCACACCATCTCAGGTTAAAGCCCACTCAATCCATGATTCCCCTAGAGTGGCATCTCCTGTACAACAAGGAGATCAACCAAAAACACACCCCTCACTACAAATGCCTACCAAATTCCCTGGGCAACCAAGCATAGACCTGAACCAACTATGCAGCCCAGATGGTCCCTTGTATCACATGATGAACACCCTCATCAAAAATCACATCCAAACATACACAGCTAACTTGGAGCTGTCCATGAAGAACCAATTTGGAGTGATACAGACGAAGATGAATGATCTGTCCAACAAGATTGATCACAACAGCAAACAGATTGCTCATCTTCAAGGTCATTTCTCCCAAGCTTCAACTTCCAAAGGTGATAAAGCCAAAAAGGGGGAGAAAATCAAGGTACCTATGGATACACTTGAAGCCAGAAGAAAGGCAAGAGTGGCTATCCTAGCTAGAGATCAACAAGATCAAGCCAGAAAAGAGAAACTGACACAACAGTTTAGTGTCTCTATTCAAGAAATAGAAGATACTGAAAAGGCTGATGAATCCCAAGGGCATAATGAAGAAACCTCTGATGGCCAAAGTTCTGATGAAGAATCAGAAAGTACTGAAGACAATCCTTCAGTAGTTGACAAACCTTCAGAAGTTGTCAATCCATCAGAAGTTAACACTTCCAAGACTCAAACTGCTGACCCTTCCAGATCAACTGCTCCCATTCAACCAACCTCTGCTCCTATCAGGCCTACTACAACAGTTACAACAATGACTGTGCTAAACCCTTCTCCAATCTCTCAATCAGCTGAATTACTAGAGAAGAGTTTAGTTGCAGCCCAAAAGAAGGCCAGAGAAGATCTGATTTGGAAAAATCTGGAAGAAAGGGATGACTTAGACCTAAGCCATGAAGAAAAACTTCAGGCTTATGAAGCTGAACTACAAAGGCAGGCTAGCCTAGATGAGATTGCTAAACAAGACAAAAGACATCAACTGATGTCTTACATTATGAAGAACAACAAAGTCAAAGCCCACACATTGAAGAGACTCTCTGTGGAAGAGCTGACAAGAAGAGCTCAACTGATTGCAGATAAACTTGCAACAGGTAAAGACACAAAGGCCAAGAGAGCTCAGATGATAGAAGAACTGGTAGCCAATGGTTATGGTTCAAAAGCCTCAGTGTCCAAGTGGAAAGAAGAAAGATTGGTGGACACATATAGAAAATACAAGGCTGCAAGGGCTGCTAATCCAGAGAAGTTTCAAACTGCTGAAGCTTCAACTTCAGTAGTTCGAACTTCTGGTGTTCAAAGAAGACCAGCTACCCAAAGAAAGAAGTCAGAGGAGAAAGTAAAGACTGATTTCAGAATGGTATTACTAGAAGGTAGTACAGTAGTACATTCTGATTTTGACATAGAAGAGAAGCCTCTGCTCACACAATTCAGGGATCCTTCCACCTTTGCATATCAAATCCAGAAGACCATCACAGACAAACTGCACACCAAGGTAGTAACTGAACATCACTTGCCAACATTTCAGATACCTAATGTGATGGAACAACAGCAGGGAAGTGAATCCCACCTGAGAGTCACTGAAGTTGAAAACATTCAACACTCAGGAGAAACCCAGGGTACCACCATGGTTCCCTACACTGCAGACTTTGACAAGTCTAAAGTACCAATCATCAGATGGTCCTTTACTGATAACAACTCAGTACTTGTGACAAGAAGAGATCAAACAAGCAGGGAATATAGGTCGATGAAAGAACTGAAGAAACTATCAACCAAAGACCTGCTTACAATCCAACACTTGGAACCAAGAAAAGGGTCTCTTACTGATGATCAACTCAACCAACTCAAGAATTCCATGTTCAAAGGAATATGGAAAATTGTGAAGAACAGAAAGGAACAATAAGGAATTAGTAAGGTTTTGGCTTCATCAATCCAGGGGGAGATTGTTAGGATAAAAAGGATTGGTGAAACCACTTTTGCAAACCTTAGTCTAATTCACTTTCTGTCAAAATACTCTAAGTATGGAACTGCTGAAGACAAGGAATCAAACTGCTGAAGAAGAGATTCAGAAGTGCTGAAGAAGAAGTCATCAGAAGTTCTGAAGTTCAAACCAGACACTTCTACTGAAGAACTACTGAAGACAAACTACTCATCAGTAGTTTGTCATTCATCAGTACTTAAAGAAGATCTTTTCCACCGCCTTTGTATATCAGTAGTTTAATACTTTAGTATTTCTTTTTTGCTTTATGTACAAGTTCCAAGACTGCAACTTGTTGCAACTTGTTTCTGAACTTGCTTTTGGCAAGGTTCATGTATTTGTAAAGTCTATAAATAGAAGGATTCATCCTTCTGTTTTAGACATTGATTTTAATACAAGAAATCCTTCAACTCTTATTATTGTTATTTCCATTTCGTGTTTACTGAGAATCTGTCAAAGTATTTCATTCTCATTCAATACTTAGATTCTCAATAAACACTTCTCTTTTATTAGTTCTTGATTCCAGGGGGATTAATAACTCCTGTTGATAAGTGTAGCTATAAAACTTATAAAACATTCCGCTGTGCTATCACTCATTAAGAACTTGCTAAACACTTAAGTGTCAACTAGCAAGTTCAACACAAAGAGCAGCTCACTGATCCAACACAGGTGCAGTTTGATCTTAGTTCCATAGCATTGGATTTTAGTGCTTGCTTTTAATAATTTATTTCAAATTTCATGTTTTGTTCAGACTTTTGTATTTTTCCCATTTCATCCATGTAAGACAATTTAAATTATACAATAATATTTACATTTTAGTACCATGTGCTTTTGAACAATCGTCACTACGTGACACCTCGATGATTCCGCCATCGGTTGGGGTGTTACAGATTGGTATCAGAGCCATGGTTATAGGGAATTAGGTTATTAGAATGCCTTTTAGCCTAGTCTATAACCAAGCTTACATTCACGAGTCCTCTCGTGTTTATTTCTCTTTATCATATTATTTTCTTTCAAGATATTTTCGCTATGATTCTTTTTCGTTATTTCTTCGGTGTTTTGTTTAGAGAAGAAGATACTCGTATTTCACAAACGAAACGATATCACCAAGTTAGGAGTGGCATCCATACCTTGGTGATTAGTTTCACTACTCTATATGTTATTTATCTTAGGAATATATCTTTGAGATAGGAGTGGCGTCCACACCTCAAAGAGTATTTCTTTCAAAAAGGAACTTAACCACTAAGCTGGGAGTGATATCCTTAACTTAGTGATTGGTTTCATTCCACAATCGTTTTCAATTTTGAAATACAACTTTGAGTTAGGAGTGAAATCCAAATCTCAAGGATCTATTTTTGCATCTCGTTTTTAATCTCGCTAAAGTTTTGGAATTCACTAGTGATGGGGCACGTGCAATCTGGAAGGGTGAGCGCCTGTATCCTGAGTTTTCTGTCTAGGCCTGGTATTTCATATAAATCCCAATCAGACGAGGGACTCATATACCTACCTCGGAACTTTTGGGATGAGCATTCACTTATAGGCTAAAGTACGCCCCCACAAGTCACTAGGAAATTTCAAATACTTGAGTTGGTCAAAGTTTTCTATGGAAACAATTCCAATGTTTTATATCATTGATATTTATGTTTGTTTATCATTTGAAGATTCCATTTAATCACTTGATGTTTCATATGCCATTATTCATTGATCATTCGCTTTTGAATCCCTTATCATCATTACTAAAACTTTTGTTCGATATATTATCGTATTAAAGGTTACACTATTTCACTTATGCTCATGATTTTTACACTATAAGGTATTACTCGTTTTGCGTTAAAACATTTTTACCCACAACTTAAGTTTTAAACTCTGTGTTTAACTTTGATCATATCCTGATTTTAGGAATGTTGTGTCATCATACAGTTAAAAATGAACATGGTTTTTCCAAACTTATTATTTCAACCTGTTTTATACCTTCATGTTTACAAACTTACTTAATCGAAGTCACAATATATCCTCATATACCTAATACTAATATTGCTGCACCCAGTCTCCTAAGCCATAGCCAACTACCATTAGTTAGAACTTCTTAGTCAGACTAAACTCATACATAAATACCTACCTACACGATACGCACTAGTACACTACTCTCTAAAACGATTAATTTTGACAACTTATTCTATAAGTCTTTTCACAAATCCTATTCGCCAAATTAGAACACACTTTTCATACACCATGTGCCTTGAAACAAATAGCCCGCTACGAGCCCAAAGAGATGCCTTAACGATCCTGTAAATAAATGATCTTTCAATGTATAAATTTCGTAAAAGTTTGAAAATTTAAAAGGTTTCAAGTTTACCCAGTCTTAACGGGTAACACTTCGATTTTCTCAACATTTCATAACAATTAAAAATTTCCGACTTTTCAACCCACAAGTTAAAGAAATGTTTAAATACAGAAAATTTTATTTTCCAAAATTCGTCAAGGCATCTGGGATCATTCACAACCTTCACGTCATTTTAAATCTTGGTCTTTCGAAACACATTAGATTTACACACACTTCATGAAATGGTTTCATTTTGCATTTTATAAACTTGCATTGCATATTTTACAAATCAAATGTAAATCTGCATTGTTTCATATAGCGTATCCAATATATGTTTTCGGGAGGAATTTGCAACTAATAATATACCTTATAACACTTTTCAAACTCGACTTCTCGTAAACACATGAAAATGTGTACGTACGAAATCTTTCAAGTGAACCTGTTTTGAACTTAAAACATTCTTCGGTTTCCAAAAGGTTATCCTCATACCAGTAGACTATACGTCTGTTCTGCGCACTTTCATTTACAGTAAATTTCATTATTTGTTTTACAACATTCTATTTATAGTTACGTTCGTACATTATCTTATTATTTTTGTATTATTCTTTTGTTGGTAGTTATTTTCACGCGTTATTCGCAACTATTCTCGCACTAGTTATTAGTAGTTATTCTTACAACACTAGTTTTGAGCATTAATTTAACTCGTTTACTTTCATTTTGTGCAAGTTGTGCGATTTACTCGATTTACGTTATGCTATTCTTTCAATCGAAATTTTATGCGCATACTCATATACTTACATGAACGCATATTTGGTATGCATATTTTTTTTTGTTGTGAGCAAAACCCTGTTATACTTTACATTATTTTGTTCATCATCATGACCAACGAACATACTAATTGATAGCTCGTATGAGATCTAAGCCAGTTCCCATGTACGACTCGGTTCAGAGTATTCCTCTAACCCGAGGGGAACGGTGTAATCCTTAGAGTTTATCAATATGGTTGTTTAGAGCCCAATGATGTGAACAGAAATTTACCGGTTAAGGGTGAACCTGAAAGGGGAAGAACATCTAACTGCATCTTATACTTGAGCAGTATCTACTACTTAACACATTTTGGTTGCACGCATTGTTTCTTGTATTACTTATGTTAGTCTTATGGAAAAGCATAGCACCCTAGTGTAAGGTAAATCTATGATTACGGTCCGGAACGCAATCATGGATTTACAGGTACATGGGGGGTGGTGTGTGATTCTACTTAGGCTATTGGTAGACAATCAGTACGAGTCCACAGTATCAGTAGTGTGGTGGGTTAGCTGTGGTACACCCTATATATAAGCACGAGCGATACTGCGGGAGCGGACTAAGAGTCTGACCAAGAACCTACCCATTACTATCTCTTTATTAGATCGTTGACTAATAGCTAGCATTTTCGATAAGAATGTTCTTACACGAGATTCAATTCGACTTCCTAGAGTCTTTCTCTGGACCATCCACACAGAAAACACAAACTTTGTATACTCTTACACTCTCTGTTAGTTGAAATCCTGTTGCACGTCCTTAATAAAGTTCGGTCAGAAACTTCTCTAAAGTAAGGGAAGCTACTATAACACTGCCCTGCCCTAACCAGTTACATACTTTTCCCAAACCTTGCTCATTATAAACTCTTAATTCTCTAACCTTGGGTCAAACTATAAGGATTTTCAAACTCTTATTTTGGGTATTAAACAACTACTTCAAACTTTGTCAAATCATGGGTGATGCATTTCTTAAAATCTACTTGCCTTTTTACAAATATCTTTTGTTTCATGGAAACCTTCACTTGAAAATAATTTCGGGACGAAATTTTCTAAAATAGGGGAGACTGTGACAACCTGCACCCTTCACTTTTCATAAATGTGCATAATTGCTTCCTCAACTATTTCAAAATTTTCATTTTTAACCCTCGTATTTTAATAGGACCAAAATTCACAATTTAATAAAACTTATAATTTTTATAAGTAAAAGTATGCACGTTTTATACTCACATCTACACCCGAGCACGTATGTTTAAGACCTTGATACTCACAGCCCTTAATTTTCGGTCATAAAACAATTTATAAACAGAAGGAAACAAGTCTAGAACTTAAAATTGATTAAATTAGAAAAAATATATTTTTAGCCCTCGCGGTCCGCTGAGACAGTCAAACAGTCAAAGTTCTAGTCAAAGTCTCAGTCAAAATCCTAGTCAAAGTCCTAGTCAAAGTCTCAGTCAAAATCCTAGTCAAAATTCTAGTCAAAGTCTCAGTCAAAATCCTAGTCAAAGTCCTAGTCAAATAGTCAATTCATCTTAAAACCTTACTTTATTGTGTTGACCAATTTTAAAGCCTAATTGAATCCAAAACTAGTATAAAAACCCACCTATGACTCATTACACTTTGCACCTCTAAATCGATTGTTTCAATTTGATTAAACTCTTCCTCATACCTTTCCTCTATAGTATATTACTTCTACATTTGAAGCTTTGATTATAAGCTCTCGTAATTGGCGAATTGGAAGCTGGATATTTTTCCTATTCGGTTTCTTTTCTTCTAAATTGGACAAGTTTCGTTGTTGAATCTTTGGATTGCTCGCATTTTCACGCTCGCTTAGTCATCTAGTCATTTGGCGAAAGTGAGTATTTCCTATCCCCTTTTTGCTTTTATTCATTTTTGGGGTGTTACATGTACACTTATACAAATTACAAATACAAGTTCACATTTTTACAATACAATTCTAGTACTATGTACATTTGCTTACAAACGTGCTTTATGCTTAGACATTTCATGTAGAATACATTTGTACTTAGTGAAATCATTAACATTGTACAAGCCGACCTTAACATTGGATAGCGCTATTGGATTGACAACCCACCTAGGTGATTCTCCCCCTTTTTCATCGGAGAATCCATGGTCATTGTTAAGTTATTATCCATTTATTGGATAAGTACACCGCCGTTCATTCAAGTACATTTATACAGTCACATGATTGATTTCGCTCATTTGTATGATACATAGTTTACATAAATGCACTGTAGCTTTGCACTTGAATTGTATAACATTTTCCAACTTACTATATATATTAAAACTAGGAATGCTCATCAACATTTCATATGTTGACAAAACTTATTTTGTACATGTTTCAGGTGCAGTTTGATCTTAGTTCCATAGCATTGGATTTTAGTGCTTGCTTTTAATAATTTTTTTCAAATTTCATGTTTTGTTCAGACTTTTGTATTTTTCCCATTTCATCCATGTAAGACAATTTAAATTATACAATAGTATTTACATTTTAGTACCATGTGCTTTTGAACAATCGTCACTACGTGACACCTCGATGATTCCGCCATCGGTTGGGGTGTTACACCTGGTCCAGACGTTGCCCTTACCTTTCCTTTCCTTTCATGCCTGCTGTTTCGATTACGCGCGGCTTGTGCTTGTGTATCCGTGTACTATGGTGCTTGGATTCTGCTCCAGACAGATAGCTCTCTTTCGGTTTTTGCGTAGTTCTTTGCGCCACACATTATTTCTTCCCATGTGTTTGGCATTCCTGTGCATCCGGCCAGTGTGCGGATCAATGAATCACATCGCACCCCTTGTGTGAATGCCGCTTTCATGAGTTCGAAACCAATTGGCCCGATTTGGAGGGCTTCACGATTGAACCTAGTAATGTAATCCTCGATGGATTCATTTTCTTGTCTCTTGACCCGCAAGATGTCTGTGGAGTCGCGTTCTATTCTTTTGTTCTGACTGAAGTGGTCAGAAAACTTATCGGTCAGTTCTTTTAAATTATCTATCTTGCCATTTGGCAGACTATTGAACCATACTCGCGCAGCGCCCGTGAGCGTCTGCGCGAACATGTGACACCACGCGGGCAGGCTCCACCTTGCTCAGTTTCTTGCGATTTCAAAACTTCTCAAATGGTCGTCCGGATCGCCTGTGCCATCGAATTTTCCCAAAGTGCTTGGTATTTTTGTTTTTGCGGGTAGTGTGGCAAGCGCAATGCACGGTGTGAATTTTGACTTTTCACTGAAGGAGGGAGGATAGTATGGTTGTGTGAGGTCATCCTCACCGGACATCAAGTGTGGTCGATCAACAGTGTTGGTCAAGAACTGGCTTGTGTCACGGTGAAAACGGCTTTGAGACTCGTCAGAGTCTTCCCTCCAAGTTGGGTCAGTGACTGATTGCTCCCGTCGCCGTGTCCCGCAGCTTTGGATGGCCCCTTCGATATGGTGACAGGCCTTCATTCGCTGAAGGACAGTGCGCGAGATGCTTCTCTTAGCTGTTGTTCTTTTAGCTTCTGTATGAATGCTTGTTTCAAGGCTTCCTTTTGCTGGGCGTACCACACCTCCGGACTAACCATCGGCGTTGTACGACCAGCCGGTGAAGCTTGAAGATTGTCTGTGGCGAAATGAAAGATGGGGTCTGTCTGGTTCCAGAGGATGGAGTATGACCCGCATCCATGACGTTAAACTGTTCGTCTGTGGCATTATCTGGCTGGCTGGTGTTTGCCTGAGCAACGCCAGTGCCTGATGTGCCTCGAGTGAAGTTTGGTGTCGCCGGCAAATAACTCATAGCTGGTTTTTAGAAAGATAAAAGTGTTTAAATTTGTTGTTCTTGAATGCTCAAAAGACGGATGGCGCCAATGAAGAAACACCAATCTAACAATCTAAATATAATAGTGCATGTATATGAGCGTAAGAAAGGACATGATTCTCATTCACATATAACAGAACGAATACAAGACTCTTATATAGACTGTTACAGAGTTTTGACTATAATTTATCTTTCACAGCTATAAATTATGAATTCTCTCTCGCTGACCAAATCCCTTCTTCTAATGACGAAGGAGGGTATTTATAGACCCCTGAGGTGGTCTGTGATTGGTTGTAGGGAGAATGATAGCTGGCTCGTACGATTACAGCCGTTGTCATTATTCGCGTTGTCGCTCTGCAGTTGGTCCACGTGTCCTGTGGTTGTCCTTTCTGTCCTTTCCTGTACCTCGTACCTGCAGGAGATTATGGAGCAGGGAATGAACGCCTCTGATTGGCTACATGTCCCTGCTCTTGTCGGGTGACACCTGTCCTATATTAGGTAGCGTGCGCCGTCTTCTAGAATTCCACGTCATGTTGCTGCGCTGACGTGTGTGTGAGTGTAAGGTCGTGCGCACGCGCGGGTACATATCTCTTCATATGGATAACAAATTGATATCGAAATTATACAGTATATTTAATAATCCAAATTTTATATCATTTTTTTTACCAAATAATAATAAATATGATATGTATAATTCAAATTTTAGTACATGTAGAAAAATAAAATACTTAATACTTGTAATAAATATGATATGTATAATTCAAATTTTATATCATTTTTTTTTACCAAATAATAATAAGTAGATAGTAGGTAAAACAACTCATTTAAATGACAGGCATTTGAACAACGCTCGTTGTTGAGTATCGTTTAAAAGATATAATTAAAAGATATCTAGACGAGTCATGTCTAGTAGGTGAGATTTAGAGGAGTATTCAGTATTATAGAAGACCATAGTTGAACCCTATTCTGCTTTTAATAAAACTTAGATTGTCGCGTAGATAAAAATTAGCTTGTCTTAGTAGTATATTCGGAATTTACTAAAACGTTATAGATTAAAAGTTATGAGAGAAAAAAGAATTGAGCAGCTTAAATTAATTAATTAATTAATAATAATAATAAAACTAAGATAAGCATACGTGTATGTATGCATTAGAATAAGGTTAAGATAACACTATGTGTATGTGATAAGAATGAAGAACTTGGAGGCAAAGTTACATCAGATAGATATAAAAATCTATGTAGGATTTGAGATAAATTCAAACCAAACTTGGAGGCCAAGTTTCGATACTGATTAGAGCAGTATAAAAGGCGACTGTCAAAATTTTCCTCTCACTCATTTTCACTCTCACACACTTAAAAGACCCGATTGGAGCTACCTACCGGTATGTTAGCCTACCTACATTACGTTTATACGATGATACCCGATCGAGTGAATGTTGATACTACAGTCTTGCACTGAATAAGAGCGAGACGGTCCTGACACTGAATAAGAGTCGGACCCGAGTATCGATAGTCTATCTCGTGATGTTCGTATTAAATACAATGGGATATGCTAACATATTGGATTTTTTTAGATAAAAATTAGGAGTTGCTTACCAGAAGGCCACCCTTATAAACTCTTTTAAGATAATTACTAAAGCCATAAACTAGGGGTGTTCAGAAAAACCGCAAACCAAATAAAAACCGAAAACCGAACCGTAACCGTAACCGAAAAAACCAATCCGAACAACGAATTTGGTGTTTGGTTTGGTTTTTGGTTCTACATTTTTTTGGTTTATTTGGCTTATTTGGATAACCGAATAAACCGTTAAAATAATTAATTATTAAATAAAAATAATAATATTTAATAACTCATATATAATATATAAGCCCAAAATATTAAACCCAACCCAAAATAAATAAAGCCCACCAATTTATAGAGTTAATAATCTGAGTATAAACTAGTAAACTAGGGTTCATTTTACTATTTCTATTTTTTATAATGTTTCTGTTTGCGTGGTTTGATTTTTTGGTTTATATTTATTGCAAACTTTCTTTTCGGATTTTGGAACATATAGGTATATAAGTTAGAGAAAAAAAAACTTCGTTTCAATTTGGTTTGTTTGGTTGAATTTGGTTT
The DNA here is from genome assembly GCA_030844895.1 of Ambrosia x helenae. Taxonomy (NCBI): domain Eukaryota; kingdom Viridiplantae; phylum Streptophyta; class Magnoliopsida; order Asterales; family Asteraceae; genus Ambrosia; species Ambrosia x helenae. Next base: position 26,068 of record JAUTDX010003168.1, on the reverse strand, counting down.
GGTTTTCATATTCCTAATTTGGTTTGGTTTGGTTTTTGGTACAAAATTTTGAAAACCAAATAAATCGAATCGAATAAACCAAATAAACCATAAACCAAACCGATGAACACCCCTACCATAAACAAGTTTGCACTGGATTGGAACATTAAAGGTACGGATCCTTACCCCACTCCTTGTGCTTTCATATTCAGTTGTTATATATATAAACCCATGATTTCATATATCTTTGAAAAATCCTCACGTCTTTGAAACATCAATTCATTTGGCTGTCCGTTCATTTCATGTTCTTATTATAATATTTGAATTAACTTTGATATCATGTGATAGGATTAAGTTTGTCGTACTCATTATCGCATGTTCTTGATATAAGTTTCATGTTGATAAGATTATATACGTTTCTATGGTTTTTGAATTATTTGAATAAGACCCTTTGTGCTCCAAAACCATGAGTTCCGCTTCTCGTGGAGTGTCCCACGAGCATGTTGTTGCGGCATCGACAACATGTGCTCCACCCGTGACGGAGAGATCAGTTCACGGCGTCTCTTAAGTACAAGTGTGGTACATATGGCTATTAGGAGGCGTATGGATCGATCCTAGGATTTATGTATGTTATGGAGGTGGATAACGGGTATGCCAACTCGCCATCTTGTAACATCGCGTATTTTCCCCAATTAATAAATTAGTTAAATCACCATTTTACCCATCATATACTCTTTTTTTTGGTACAATTTATATACGATCTCAACACAATATATATATACATTTTAACCATTTTATACTTATTATAATAATAACAATAATAATGTTAGTCTTTTTTTTTTACAAACGAATAAACAAAACCAAAACACTAGTCCAAATCACTCCTGAGCCCAAAACGACAACCCAACCATCTTTATTTTTCTTTAAAAAATCTGGAGCCCAAGAACTGAGCCCACAATACTGGCCCAAGAAAAGTCACGACCCAGGTCCCATATCTCCTTCTTCTTCGTGCAAATCCGACGGGATTTCCGGCTAAAATTCCGGCCAACACATGGAATCTCCATAAATCACGCATTGACCAAATTAATGTATCCTACGCATCCTTAATTCACGCCCGATCTTGTTCACGCGTTTTGACTAGCCTTCTCCTCGTCAGCAGCATGAATTCCGGCCCCATAATCACGCCAGTTGACCGAGCTAAAGTCAACGGACTCGTTTAGGCAATGTCGAGTATAAATAGAACCAACCTATCAAACCGAAACACTTGCAGAAGCATTTCCCAACCCTCAATTCCACGTCAACTGTCGTCCCTGTCGTGCTCCTGTGCTCGTCAGAGCCGAGTTTTCCGACCACTATCTTCCCCTCCAATTTCCGTTATAATTCGTAAGTTCTTTTTATGCCCGTTGATGCGTAATTGTTTAAGGGTTAAACGCCCTCTGTTTAATTGAGTTTTTGTAACTTAAATCAAGCTCAATTGGGCATAGATATGACTAGGGTTCTTATGTTATCATTTGGGGAAGATGACCAATTCACGTATCTAATAAATATTTTAAAAACTGAAACCCATACAGATCTGCTGCCCAGATCAGTTGGTTATGCTCTTACACCCAATGACACGAACCGGCCGAAGGGCCCGAGTTCGAGTCCCATTAGCTGCACCTCTTTTTATTATTATTGCATTTTTATCTCTTTTGTATAATAATGTGAATTACAATTAAAATAGTTAATGTGGTATATAAATTCTACAAAATTTATTTTATACTATATGACTAATAAACTTCAGTATACAACTTTTATTTTTGAAAAATTTAATTAATTATTATATATAATAAATATTACAAATTTATTCATTTATAATTATAAAATTCTATGAAAATATCAAAACGACTTTATAAAATTCCACAAAAATTATTCTAAACTTGTAAATCAATAAACATTTCAGAAATAAATTTTGTTCCAGAAAAATCATTTATTTAATATTTTTAATCGATTTTTGTTATTTTAATCGTAAATAAATCATAATAAATTCATTTTTCATTATTTTTACATCAAAATTTCACATAAATTATCATAAATCATTTAGATCAGAAATATAAATTTTTGATTCGAAATTTATAATTTTTTTATATTTTTTAAATATTAAGTCTATAATTTTGTCAAATAATTATTAATATATAAATATTCATTAATTAAAAAATAATTTTATAAAAATTATTTTTACATTTGTTACGATATAATTCAATTACTTTTAGATAATTTTGGCCAGAAAACATTTTCATTAATTATTTCTTTATTTATTCAAATTTAATCATAATCAATTATTAATCCTCAAATCAGGAACCTTAGCACATTTTAGACTAGAAAACATAGAATTATTAAGTTTTCCTCAACACTTATTTATTACCTTGAAATAGGGTGATATTTGGATACACACAAGCCACATTTACTTATATAACAAGGTCATCATTCTAACACTAAGGTGAGTTTACATAGCCCCCTTTTCTGTTTTACATTTTGGGGTGAAACATGTTTAAACATTTTATACACTATCATTGTTGAAACTTGTGATTCAATTATAAACATTTTATACACTATCATTTACTCATTCTATCATTTGACTGTAACAAAAAGACACAGTACAATCATTAACATTGATCAAGCCGCCTGTTTAGATTATAGCGCTATAAGTCTGACAAACCCACCCCCCGCATAAATTCAGGGATGATCGATAACAGTTACACTTTTACTAACTTGCAAGTTAGGTCTCAGTCGACACAAGGTTTGATTGTACAAAGACGCATTATTACATGTCGGACTCATACTCTATCATTATACAACTGTGATTGTTGTACAAACTATTGTTATCTATTATATTCGAAAACTTATGTATTCTCACCAACTTTTGTTGACCCAAAATATTTTAAAACTTAACATGTTTCAGGTTCTACTTGCTTGAATGTTAGAGTTAATGCTTGAAGATGTGTAGCTAGTATTTTTCATCTTGAGATGTACAAATTCTTAGAACAATTGTATGTAAATTATTTAAATCATTTAATGAAATTTATTATTTACCATGAGCTACTGAACAATCATCAATACGTGACATCCCGATGTTTCTGCCATCGGTTGGGGTGTTACAGATTGGTATCAGAGCCATGGTTATAGGGAATTAGGTTATTAGAAAAATAATCTAGTCTATAACCATAGGATTATAACCAGTATTTGCTCCTTTTACTTGCTATTCTCTATCTCCCTCCTACTTCTTATCCCTACTTTAAATCCCTACAAGAAGATTGCTCTCCATCACTGGATCTACTCTTAGACTAATACGACAAAATCCTCAGGTTTAGCCTGAACCACCTTGAGATCTCGTCGAAGTTCTAGATTTTAATAACGAACACGTGCAATCTGGAAGGGTTAACGCCTGTATTCTGAGTCTTCTGTCTAGGCTGGCATTGCGCATATATCCCAATCAGACGAGGGACCCGGATGCCTACCTGGGAATTCTCGGGATGAGTGTTCACTTATAGGCTAAAGCGTGTCTTCACTATGCTATTAGAATCTAGAATCTTTGATAAGTCAACGTTTTCGTTTATTCGTTTTAATGGATAAATGATTACATTCCTTATATTACTTCATTCATTTCACTGTGTCTCTTACAGATCATGCCTCCACGTCGCAGCACTCGCCTTAACAGTGGTGACAATCATGATGAAGGGAGTAGCAATCACAACCACAACCACGACACTAACCACAATAATGGAGGTGATGCCCAACTGGCTGCAATCATTTCCCAACAAATGTCACAACAGATCGCAACTCTGGTTCCAAACTTACTGGCTTAAGTCATCCAAATGAATGGAAACGGCAACGGAAATGGAAACGGCAATGGAAATCACAATGGGAACGGGAATGGAAACGGGAATGGTCTCCCAGTCTGCACCCTCAAACACTTTAATACCTGCAATCCTCCTAAGTTCAGTGGGGATGAAGGAGCTACTGGTCTCCTACAATGGTTCGAGGGTATTGAGAATACCTTCATTAACAGTGAGTGTCCCGATAACTTTAAGGTCCGTTATGCTATGAGTGTTCTTCACAAACGAGCACTCACTTGGTGGAATGAGGAAAAGCGCACCCGTGGAGCTGAAGTTGCACTTGCTATGACCTAGGATCAAGTCAAGGAGATAATGAAAGCTGAGTTTTTCCCACGTAACGAGGTCAAGAAATTAGAGGACGAGTTCCACACCCTTGCTCAGGATAGTGGGGAAAACCTTGCTTATAATACCCGCTTCCATGAGCTCAGTCTGTTGTTGCCCCATAAGGTCACTCCGCTACCTGTAGCCATTGAGAAATATATCGGTGATTTACCCATGCAGATTCAGGACACGGTATGGGGAAGGAACCCTGCTACCCTCGAAGAGGCCAAGCGTCTAGCAGCCACCTTAACTGACAATCACGTAAAGAACGGGACCTTAGTTCAGAAAGGCGAGAAAGCAAGTATTGTAGCCGCGGTAACTACTGAGAACCAGAAGCGTAAGACCAGGGATCCTGATGTAAACCTCACTACACAAGCTTCTAACAAGAAACCTTATACATAAAACTTTCCATTGTGTAACACATGCAAACGACATCATCCCACTGCTTCAGCGTGTCGCTTGTGCACCAATTGTGGTAAGTATGGCCACCTGGTCAACACATGTCGTGAGACCCCGAACCCTGATACCAACCAACCAATCAACCCTGCTCAGGCTGCTAATCCTAATCGTCCTGATAGATACCACTATGGTCAGTGCTATGAATGTGGACACCCAAATCACTTCCGTAACCGATGCCCTAAACTAAACCGAGATCAAGACCCCCCAGCTACTTAATAGCAAGACCCACCATTCGAATGTTGTTTGCTTTTATGTATTGACGCTATTTGATTCAAGTAATAAATTCTAGTATTGAAATTTTTGTCTGAGAGTTGTTTATATGGTATAATCATAACACTTGGATGCATGCTTGTTTGAATGTGAACTAATTGCTATCTAAATCTATACAACTACAACTCATATACTATACTCGTTATACTTATAAACTTGCTTGCATAAACATATTATCAATTTGCAATTTATGCTACATAGAGGATAAAGTACTTGCTCAACAGTTAGTTGAGTACCAAATAATCTACTCAACGATTGGTAGAGGTCATCATGCTTTTTCAACAGTCGGGAGAGGCCCTACAACCTGCTCCACGACTGGTGGAGGCTATCGAACCTGCTCAACAATCGGTAGAGGTTCCTACTCACTAACTGGTGAGAGTCTTTTCCCTGCTCAACAGTTGGACTCATTAAATACAAAGGTTCAACCACATGATTATTTCTGCATTACTTACATATGTGTAACACCCCAACCGATGGCGGAATCATCGAGGTGCCACGTAGTGACGATTGTTCAAAAGCTCATGGTACTAAAATGTAAATATTTGATTATTGAATATTGTTTTACAACATGTGAAATTAAATACAAGACAACAAAAAAATAAAGATAATTGATTGATTTAATCTAAGTCCAAAGTCCTATGTGAAGCGTCAAGCAGCTATTCCTGAAACATGCACGAAAATAATTTTGTCAACATATGATGTTGGTGAGTACTACTTAGTTTTGTACATATCGTATAAGTTTGAAAAGTAGTACAATTCATGTGTCTAGTATCACAAAGGCATTATGTAAACACGCAAGTAACCAAACAAGACAAAGATCAAATGTAAAGTCTGTACAATGAAATTGATAATGAGCACCTCAACACGTGTGAGTCTAAAAGAGCACCATAACACAAAGTTATGTCTGTATGTATGATTTTGTATGTAAGCTACGTTCATGTTCAAGCATAAGCACAAAGATAATCAAGACACGTATATGAATTGTAAATGAATAAAAATGTATGTGTAAATGAATGTGCAAGTTTTTGTATACTTGTGCATGAATCACCCCGAAAGTGTGAAAACGAAAAAGGGGATAAGTAATACTCACCTTAGCAAGGTGGTAAGTCTTGTGTAATTGAATAAGTATAATCCAACGTTGCCAAGTATCACCCTATGTATAATGTAACAAATAAGTCTAAGTCTATATGGTCTATAAGTATTTTCTAGGGCTTCGAATTGGTGATAAGTATTTATTTGGTTAATAAATTAAATGTTTAATAGTTAAGAGAAATTTGGTAAATAAATAAACAAAAAGTCTTTGAGTAAACTTTAAATCAAATATGGTCACAATATAAAGTTTTAAGTGTGAAAATAATTTTTATAAAATTATTTTCTTGAAAATAGGATATTTAATCTATTTATTTCAATTTGTCAAAATATACTTTAATATTTAAAAATATTAAAATTAAAGAAATTTTTAGATTAAAAATTGTATTTCTGTTCTAAATGGATAGAAATAATTTATGTAAAATTTTGGTGCAAAATTATTGTAAAATGAATTTATTATAAATTATTTATGACTAAAACTAACAAAAATTAATTAAAAATATAAAATAAATGGTTTTTCTGAAATAAAAATAATTTCTGAAATGTTTAAGAATATACAAGTTTAGGATAATTTTTGTGAGATTTAATAAAATTGTTTAGATATTTTTATTGAATTTTACAAATAAAAATGAATAAACTTGTATTATTAATAATATATATTAAATAATTTATTTTTGAAAAACTAAAAATTGGATGATGAACTTTATTATTTGGAGATCGTATAATAATTTTTTTTGGAATTTATAAACCACTTTTAGTATTTAAAATTTTTTTCAAAAAGTTTAATATATTAAGTATATATATAAAGATGGCAAAAAAAATACTTGTTGGTTATGGGAATCGAACACGGGCCTCTGGCCGGTTCGGGTTTTATCACAAGCGTGGCCACCAACTGAGCCACACCCTGAGAACGAGTTAAACTGGATTCAAAATAATTATATACGTTAAATATGTTAGTTTTGATAACAAGTTTAATTAAGAACAAATGAAGCAATGTTGTGGGATTTGAACCCTGGCCAATGGCCGGTTCAGTCTTTACAAACAAGTGGGTAAACCAACTGATCTAGATCAGTTGGTTGTTCACTTTCTGTTCTAAAAATAATTATATACTTTAACAGTTTCATGTGTTCTTCCCCAAAACAACCCACTTCGAGCCCTAGCTTGTCAATCATAACAATTAGAAACCAATAGCCCCTGGATTCTTGGGGCTATTGTTCTACATGTGCCGAAGAATGATACCCACAAAAGAAAGACTTACAAGAACTCGTAATCGTGATGTGAGAGCTCGGTCAAGGAAAAAGTCAACTTCGAACCAAACTCAAGAACAGCAGGATTTTTACAAGGAATTAGAAGTGTAGAAAGAATTAGTGGCGAGTTGTGAAGGTTTGGGGAGGTCCAATTTATAGGGTAAAGGGCCGGATATCGATTTGGTAATTATTGACCTTAATGAATGTAATAACGCGATTTGGGTACAAATTGGAGCGTGATAATCGTCGATTGACGTGTAATGGACGCGTATTAGTCTAACAATCCATATTAACGAAGCAATCTACAAGTTTCCTTACCATGTGTGATTAATTAGAAGTCAAAGAAAAGAAAAAAAATTTTGTTTGGTTCGGCACTATTGCAGCGAACCAGAAGGAAGATCAGACAGAGGCCTTAAAGAGGTTAAATAATTTACGATCTGGGGTTAAACCAACAATGAGCTTGGCTCAGATGGTTACGTGGTGTGTGTGTTGTGTTGAGACGGCTGTTGCTCGGGTTCGAGCCACAGCAGGCACTTTTTTTTTTTATCAGTGAAGGGAAGAGAGGAATTGGGCTTGGGCTTGTTGGGTTGATCTGATGGGCCGAATACTGGGCTGAGAAAAAGGAGAAAGGGGTGGGTTATGGTTTAGTTATGGTTTGGTTTGGTTTGGTTTAGAAAGAAAAAAAAATTATATATAATGACTAATTCTGAATTTTATTATTATTATTATTATTATTATTATTATTATTATTATTATAAAATAAAATAAAAAGAAAAGTGACGGATGTCACAGCATCCCCTACTTTTAGAATCTTCGTCCCGAAGTTATTAGAAACATAGGGTTATGGATGTTCGGGTAGAAATTAAGATAACCGTGGTTTGGAAAATTTGAATGATTTGGGTAAGAGGTTTGATAGGTGTGGGTTAAGGATTGGATTAGGCTCGTCTTGAATAATAAGGAGAATAAGAATCTAGTAAAACATTAAACTTCAAGTTTTAGGAATCCTCAAATATATGTATGAGTTGATTGATTATAGAAAGACTAATGAACTACCAAGTAACTAGAGTTTGTTCCTGGTCCGACTTCCAGTCTCATTTTCAATGCATCATTAGTGTTTGTATACAGGGTGTACCGCAGCTAACCCACCACACTTTTGATACCTTGAAAACGTACTGGACGCCTACCAAAAACCCTAATAGAATTTCACACTACCCTAACGTACCTGTAAATTCATGATTACGTTCCGGACCGGAATCATCAATTTACCTTACATTAGGGTTTTATGTCCTTCTATGATCCTAATCTAACACACATTAAAGCAAATAAGTTTCACAAGAAGATGACACAACAACAAGTTTGTCAATGAAATAAGACTATGTAATAACGAGGTCAATTGCATTGGTTTGCAACGACTTGTAAGCATAACAGTATCTAAGTATGGGCTACCACTCGTCCGAGGAGCCCTTTAAATGAAATGTTTGTTTTAGATGAGTGGATAGATGTAATAGTTGTCATGCAAATTGATAATACACACATGCAAGCAAGTTTATAAGTACGACAACCATTAAGCATAAGTGTTATCATGAATAATTAAATGTTTACGAGTATCACGAAATGTTCAATGAATAGTCAAATTAAGGGAAAAAAATCAAGTTTCATGTAATAATCAATGATGTTTTTTAGAAAAATTCTGTAGGATCAAGTATCGAGTTTTTAGTAGTTTGATTTTTTCATGGAAATTAAGTCCAAATGTTTCAAATAAATGTAAGGTAGAGTCTTTAAACTTCTACGATTAAAATAAACATAATTAAATATGATAAATTTCCAATCTGTGTTAATACACAATAGTATGCAAGGAAATTTCTAGATGTCATATGCTAATGAGTGCGACAAAATTGGGTACAAAATGATAATAGGATTAAGAAAATGAAAACGCAAGTGTTGGATTCCCGAGTCTTAAGAAGATTCCATCCATGGCTTAGCCAGTGGGATTAACGTCATCCTGATCGTCTGCTTCGTTGACATTGATGTTGAAAGCTCGTCCATGTGCCACCAGGTTTACATTATTCAATTTAGGGCATTAAGGTCGCATGTGGTTAGGGTCTCTACAATGATAACATGCCCGACCGTTAGTAATCTGTAGTGGTTCCTGGGCAGCTGTTTGATGATTATCTTGTGTCCCAACCATTACTTGACAAGTGGTGACAAAGTGTCCAAACCTTCCACATCCAGTGCATTGACGGCATGGGAGATTTGCAGGGTGATGATACTTGCAAGTGTTGCATTGAGGATGGATTCCCGTGTAGGCTTTCTTGATAGGAGGTTGTGTCACAACAGTTTGGTTCCGATTATCGCCCATTCGTTTCTTAGAGTTCGAAGGAGTAATGGCGGCCTTTGCTAAAACAGTCTTAGGTTGTTCAACAACATGGATGGTTTTCTCAGTAGACGTTTTGGTGCCCTTGCTAACCAAGTTTCCTTTCCTTACGTGTTTGTCTGTTAACGTGGCTGCAAGTTGGATGGCTTCTTCTACCGTAGTGGCTTTGCCTCCAGTGACAACGTCTTGAATCAGGTCAGGTAATCCCTCGATATATTTTTTGATTGCTCGAGAGACCGGGGTGACCATGTGTGGAACCAGTATGCTAAGTTCGTGATATCGAGTATTATACGCAAGATTCTCACCACTGTCTTGTTTCAGTCCATGGAACTCTTCCTCCAGTTTCTTGATTTCGTTCCTAGGGCAGAATTTGGCGATCATGACTTCCTTAACTTCAGCCCAAGATAAAGATAAAGCAACATCAGCTCCTCGATTGCGTTTTTCGCCATTCCACCAGGTTAGTGCCCCCTTTTGAAGGACACTAGTAGCATAGCGAACGCGGAGTTCATCAGGACATTCACTGTTCACAAAGGTGCTCTCCATGCTTTCAAACCATTGGAGGAGGCCAGTAGCACCCTCCTCACCGGTGAATTTTGTGGGGTTGCAGGAGTTTAAAGTGTTTGAAAGTGCACCGAAATTGAGTCGTGCTCCCTGTGTTGGCACTGTTACTATTCTGGGTTATCTCACTGACAAGGTTTGGAATCACTGCAGCAATTTGCTCGGCGACTAAAGAGGCGAGGCGACGATCAGAACTGTCACACCCTCAAAATCCACTTGCGGAGTTTTACCACGAGGCGCATGACAAACCAGGATCCAAACCAACGATCACAATAAACAAGTCTAAAATGAACATAATGCAATTTCAAAACAATGTTTAAAATCCCCGTTTACAGCGGAAGCTTATTCAAAACAATATTCAATAATAAACCAATGTTCAACGTTTGTAAAACCATGCAATCCTAACTAGACGCCGTGCAGACGCTTGCGCCCTAGTCCCATTGTGCTACCTTAGCGACCTGAGAAAACATGTAAAAGTTTACGTCAGCACAAAAATGCTGGTGAGTTTACAGGTTTTGTAATCCAAGCACCAAGTCAACCTGTCCATACTATAACAAATCGAAAACCAGTGTACGCTAGCTAGGCGTATGTTTTGTTACTACCACGATTGGAAAACCATTACTAACTCGTAAACCAAATGTATGCCCGATGTAGTAACCCTGTTGTTCCTGTTGTTCCTGTTTGAGACAATATGCACCCGCCGACCCTCCAAGTCGACGAGCGGGGTTGGTCACTCCCAATAGCGCTATTCACATTTCCCCGTTGTGCAAACCCGCACATTCATGGTTCCCCCCAGGACTTCCAAAGATCGTGTAGTACACAATAGAAACCCATAGTATGACAGTAGTTACCAAATAATCGTTTTAACACATGTTTTCTCCCCCGAAAATGTGAAACCAGTTTAAAAGAGGGGCCGTAAACTCACCTTAAGTTGCGTTACTTTCGTAATATGAATAACCCAGCTGCTATGCTAGTCCCGTAAGCGGCGACCTAACATATGACAGTTACAAGTACTTAGACTAATAACCCGCAGGTTAATTAGTCCCTAGATGTCCAGACCATAACCAAGTTCGTTTGAAAACACCGTGACTGTTTAACTGACCCAAAGTACAAGACTCGACATCCCATTGGTGACCCGAGACTCCCCGTGTTATGTTTACGCTCTCAAACATGCAATCATGCAATCACACTTAACATACGTTAACGCACAACAAGTTATAGCACATAGCTCACGTATCACCGAATTACATACAAACATATGTTACCAAGTTATTAGATATGTTACGAGGTTCCTAGCATGTTCCTACATGTCAAATCGGGTCTCGAAATGCTAATTTATACTTACAGCAGCAGTACACGCGATTAGGAAAAGTCAACTAGCATTTAGGTTGGTCAACTGGCATTTAGGAAGGCTAATCGCATGTAACTACTAGCATTTAGGGCTAATCGCATGTAACTACTAGCATTTAGGGCTGATTGCATGTAACTACTAGCAATTAGGGCTGATTGCATGTAACTACTAGCATTTAGGGCTGATTGCATGTAACTACTAGCAATTAGGCCCTAATCGCATGAAACATAGGCGATTGGCCTCCTAATCGCCTCTAACATAGGCGATTAGGATTGCTAATCGCCTGTAACCTTGCTGTTCCGGTTTTTCGCGCGTTTAACGCTCCAAATCAGATCCAGAACGTGTGTAACCACCCAATATCATCCCAACAACTATTCTAAACATGTTTAAACCAAAATCCTTCGTTTAACCTCGTATTATCAGTCCTGCATGCAACCATGTAATCCAAACGCCATACACATAGCATGAAACACCACATTAACATGCATAACCATAACCCTAATAATCAATTACTCAGATTTCATTAACATAACATCAATATTATTCTGATCTAACATAATAACATGTCATTCATTCATCTTGAATCATAAAAACCCTAGCTTTCTAATCATAAACACACATAACACATGTATACTAGTTAGAATCCGATTATCAACACTTATTAACGATTTTCAGAAAGCTTTTTCGTTTTAGAACAGGTCTGGACCATTAGGGATTGATTAAAAACGTTTATAAAGATTCATAGATGGAAACCAAACCTTAGATTTGTGAAAGAATGATGAATTAAGCTTGAAACCTTGTGTTTTGATCAAGAATCGCGTTCCAGAGGTTGTGTGTGTGTTGGGGCGGGTTATGGGACGACTAGGGTTTGTATTATGAAGTTTATGAGGTCAAGTATGGTATTTATAGTCGTTTTTAGTCGTCCAGCCCGTAACACGCGATTGTGCAGCTTTACACGCGATTAGGGATCCTAATCGCATGTAAGTTCATGCAATTGGGGCCTAATCGCATGAACAGTCATGCATTTGGTCCCCTACTCGCCCCTATAGTGCCTACTCGCCTCCCTTATAGGCGATTAGGCCTCCCTAATCGCCTATAGGGGCTGGTTTCGTGTGTTTTGCGCGTTAAACCCCGTTTTAACATATGTTAACACATATTCACATACCGACAAGTCACATAATGATTGTAAACACATAACACATGTAAATACACATATTCACACTCGTTCACCAATTCCCGGGACTCGAGACTTGTATGTTCCGTATGCCCTGACGATCCTACAAATCGTCACCGTTTGTACACTTGGTTAAGGACCGACATCTAATGAACCTCTAGACCAACATCCAATGATCTTCTAGACTAAACCGATAGTTCCCGAACCATAACCCGACTTAACTAACCCAGTTAAGTGCAATATACGCGTGACTCGCTAAGGTAGACTTTCATCTAGACAACGTTGTTAACCAGAATTTGCCGGGTGTCACATCATCCCCACGTTAAAAGAATTTTCGTCCCGAAAATTGCACAAGTACCAAAAGAACAAAAGAAATAACGAAGGGAACAAACAAAAGATAGAAACCAAAAGAGAGATTTACCCGATGTGTCACATCATCCCCACGTTAAAAGGAATCTCGCCCCGAGATTAATTCAGCTGCAGAAGAGACATATCTCGACTCGAACGCTTCCTTAGGAAAGAGATGAGGATACTTAGACTTCATCTGATCCTCCCGTTCCCACGTGTACTCTGGTCCTCGGTTCGAGTTCCACCAAACCTTAACGATGCGAATCTTGCTATGACGTAGGCTACGAATCTTGTAATCCAGAATCTCCACAGGTTCTTCTACAATCCGAAGACGATCATCAACCTTGATCTCTTCCAGTGGAACAATGAGAGACTCGTCAGCCAGACACTTCTTCAAGTTGGACACATGGAAGACGTTATGTACGTTACCGAGCTCCGTCGGTAAATCAAGACGATACGCCACCGGTCCAATCCGTTCCAGGATCGTAAATGGACCGACATATCGAGGGTTGAGTTTGCCACGCTTCCCAAAGCGTATGACGCCCTTCCATGGTGAAACTTTTAGAAGTACTTTGTCATTGACTTGGAATTCCAATGGTTTGCGACGCTGATCGGCATAACTCTTTTGTCGGTCCCATGCCGCTGCCAACCGGTTACGAATCTGTACGATCTTTTCCGAAGTTTCGTACACTAGTTCAGGCCCAGTGAGTTGACTCTCACCCACTTCAGCCCAACTAAGAGGAGAACGACATTTCCGTCCGTACAGTGCCTCGAACGGAGCCGCCTTGATGCTCGTGTGATAACTGTTGTTGTACGAGAATTCTACTAACGGTAGATGAGCTTCCCAACCCTTGCCAAAATCGATCACACATGCCCGCAGCATGTCTTCTAAAGTTTGAATCGTGCGCTCACTCTGACCGTCAGTCTGTGGATGGTAAGCTGTACTCATGTCTAGTTGGGTACCCAAAGCCTTGTGCAAAGACTTCCAGAAGTGAGAAGTAAAATGGGAGTCACGATCCGAGATAATAGAAACTGGCACCCCGTGCTTAGAAACAACTTCCTTCAGATAAAGACGAGCCAGACGATCCATGGTGTCGGTCTCCTTAATAGCAAGAAAATGGGCTGATTTCGTCAACCGATCGACAATCACCCATATCTTGTCATTCCCGCTTGGTGATTTAGGAAGTTGCGTGACAAAGTCCATTGTAATCCGTTCCCATTTCCATTCCGGAATTTCAGGTTGTTGCAAGAGACCCGACGGTTTCTGGTATTCCACTTTGACCTTAGCACAGGTCAAGCATTTGCTCACGTATGAGGCTATATCCGACCTCATGTTTGGCCACCAGTAAAGCACCTTCAGATCTTGGTACATCTTATCCGAACCAGGATGAATAGAATACCGGGACTTATGAGCCTCATCTAGGACAAGCTCCCGTAATCCCCCAAATAAAGGAACCCATATGCGTTCTGCGAAGTAGTACAGGCCATCAGGCCTTCGCTCGAGGTGCTTGTCGGCACCGTGCATAGTCTCAGCTTTAAGGTTTTCCTCCTTCAAAGCTTCTAACTGGGCAGAACGGAGTTGATCAGGTAGGGATGAATGAATGGTGAGTTGTAACGCCCGAACGCGACGAGGTTTAGTTGATTCCTTCCTGCTCAAGGCGTCTGCTACAACATTCCCCTTGCCAGGATGGTACTTAATGGCACAATCATAGTCGTTCAGGAGTTCAATCCAACGACGCTGCCGTATGTTCAAATGTTGTTGGTCGAAAATATGTTGAAGACTCTTGTGATCGGTGTAGATGGTGCATTTGGTACCGTACAAGTAATGTCTCCAAATTTTCAACGCGAAAACCACTGCACCCAACTCCAAGTCATGGGTGGTGTAGTTCTTCTCGTGCACCTTGAGTTGACGAGAAGCATATGCGATCACTTTCTCGCGTTGCATCAACATGCAACCAAGACCATGAATAGAAGAATCACAGTAAACAACGAAATCATCAGGGCCTTCAAGTAAGGACAAAATAGGAGCAGAACACAGTTTGGATTTTAGTTCTTCAAACGCTGACTCTTGTGGTTCACCCCAGTCGAATTTCCTATCTTCTGCGTGAGAGTGGTCAGGGGTTGAGCGATCTTCGAGAACCCCTGAATGAAACGACGATAGTAGCCCGCAAGGCCTAGGAATTGCCGCACCTCAGTTGGCGTCTTAGGTGCTCCCCAGTCCTTGATCGCTTCGATCTTAGCTGGATCGACATGAATCCCTAGTTCATTAACCACATGTCCTAGGAACTGAACTTCGCGTAACCAAAAGTCACACTTTGAGAACTTAGCGTAAAGTTGTTCCCGTCGCAAGAGTTCCAAAACCAAACGCAGGTGTTCCTCGTGTTCGGTCTTGTTCTTGGAGTAGATCAGAATGTCATCAATAAACACAATGACGAACTTGTCCAGATGTGGTTTGCAAACGCGGTTCATCAAGTCCATGAAAACCGCCGGTGCGTTCGTGAGACCGAAAGGCATGACCAAGAATTCGAAATGGCCATAACGTGTTCGAAAGGCAGTCTTTGCAACGTCAGCTTCCTTACCCGCAACTGGTGATAACCGGACCTCAAGTCAATCTTGGAATAGTAACTAGAACCCTGGAGCTGGTCGAATAGATCATCAATACGTGGAAGAGGATAACGATTCTTGACGGTCAATTTGTTCAGTTCTCTGTAGTCCACACACAATCGGAAACTTCCATCCTTCTTCTTAACAAATAGAATCGGGGCTCCCCAAGGGGAAGAACTTGGTCTGATGAAACCCTTGTCCAAGAGTTCCTGTAACTGACTAGACAATTCCTGCATCTCGGGAGGTGCAAGACGGTAGGGGGCCCGAGCAATAGGAGCAGCCCCTGGTACAAGATCAATACCGAACTCGACTTGACGATGGGGAGGAAGACCAGATAAATCATCGGGAAAAACATCAGGAAACTCGCGTACAACTGGAATATCGTCGATCTTCTTCTCATCGCTAGAGGAAACAGATAAAAGTGCTAAAACGGCTGGATAACCCTTTCGAAGACACTTAAGGGCTTTCATGCTAGAGATGATGTTTAGCGGAACACCACCCTTGATACCGTACACAGAAAGGAATTATCCATCAGGGAGAGGAATCGGATAATCTTGTCGCAACAGACAATCTCCGCGCGATACAAGGACAACCAATCCATGCCTACCACCACGTCAAAACTACCCAAAGGTACCGGCATAAAGTCGATGGGGAACGACAAACCCGATAACTCTAATTGACACTCCCGAAGGATACTAGTAGCTTCAATCTTTTTACCGTCAGCCAACTCAATAATATACTTAGTCTCTAATGGTACGGGTACTACATCTAGCAGTCGACTAACCTCCATGGATACAAAACTCTTGTCGGCACCAGAATCAAATAACACACTAACAGAACGATTATTGAGAAGGAACGTACCGGTAACTGTGTCAGGATCCTGTCTAGCCTCAGCGGCTCCAATGACGAAGGCGCGTGCATTCCTGCCACCGCCCCCGTTGTTCCATTACCGTTGTTTCCACCCTGCTTCAATTTTGGGCAATCCTTCTTGTAATGCCCAGTCTCACCACAGTTGTAACATCCTTGTCTTCCTGTAGTCCCTTGAGTAGTAGGAGCTGAGTTAGTAGTCGGGGCCTGGGTCGATGGAAGTGTAGCCCGACAATCTTTAGCAAAATGCCCAGTTCGCTGGCAGCGGTGACAACGGTTACTGTCGCAGTTCCCTTGATGATGACGTCCACACTTGTTACATTTGGGCAGTTTCCCCGCATAACCACCCTGTTTGTTACCCGAGAGAAGAAGAACCCCCATTATCAAACCTCTTACTCTGCTGTGCTGGCCCAGATCCCTTCCCTTCATTATCCCACTTGCGCTTGTTGTTCTCTGGGGCCTTAGCAGTCGAACCCTTAGCAGGCAAAATACCCTCATTCACCTTTAAGTTGGTCATCCTATGAGCCGATCGGACCACCTCTGAGTATGTAGGATGATTTCCCGCAGCCACCAACCCTGCGATTTCTGGTACTAACCCTGAGATATAATGCTCGATCCTCCTGTATTCTGGCACATGCAGATCGGGACACAGCACTGCCAACTCGTTACGCCTCACAGTATACTTCTC
Organism: Ambrosia x helenae; assembly: GCA_030844895.1. Taxonomy (NCBI): domain Eukaryota; kingdom Viridiplantae; phylum Streptophyta; class Magnoliopsida; order Asterales; family Asteraceae; genus Ambrosia; species Ambrosia x helenae. The sequence goes on along the minus strand of JAUTDX010003168.1, from coordinate 8,864 downwards.
AATTTCAGACCCAGACATCTTGAGATTCCACACCTCGTGCTCTAACTTCTGCACCTCTTCCCTCGGACAGTACTCTCGCTTCAACAGTTGCACAAAATTCTCCCAAGGCATAGCATACGCCTCCCCAATACCCATATTCTGGGTGATGTTATTCCACCAAGTCAAAGCAACATCCTGGAATAACGCAGCAGCATACTTAACCCGATCTTCTGGGAGACAGTTACACATCAGAAACACTGACTCCACTTTCTCCAGCCACCTAAGCAAGCTCACTGCACCCTCAGTGCCAGAGAATTCCTGGGGCTTACAGTCCCGAAACATCTTGTAGGTACACATGGGTGGGGGGGGTTAACAGGACCACCTGAAATGAAACGCATGAGAAACCACGAAGAATGTAAACAAGGTTCACCAATGAGGCAAAGAAAATGGATAAATCAACTTACCACCACCGTTGTGCCCTAACTGAAAGGCAGCTTAGAGCAAGTTGTTCAGATCAGCCTGCGATAGGTTAATACCTCCACGACCACCAGCACCACCACGTCCTCCATTGCGACCACCTCCACGTCCTCCTCGTACTCCAGACATGATTCTGGCAGAAAGAACGAGAAAAATTTAGTTTCGCAGCTAAAGATAACCACTAATGTTCACAAGATCAAAGCTAGATTCAATCCAGGACTATCCCTTCAAACCCAGAGCTCACTAGGGCTTCCATGCATTTCGGTTTATGATTTTGTGTGCACCCAAAATGATAAATCGCTCTACATGGTCCTCCAAGTGTTCTCCTAGTTCAAAGTTCAAATCACCGAACATAGACTCTTAGCTATACACCGTAATACTACGGTAGTTTAGGGCAAGTGTTTCTATTGGAGTATGAAAGGGAGAAGTCCGAGCCTTGGACAAATCTCAAGAGTACACGATTCACTCCAATATACTACACTGCCTAGAAAGTAAGTAACCCGACCTAAGATAGAACGGATGATGTAACGTAGAAAGACCAATGATTTAGAGACACCCCGACAAGACCATACGTAAACCACCATAATGCTTAGTACCATGTGATCGTCTAGTGTGTGCGACTCGGCTATAGACTAGACTCTACATGCAGTCCTAGTTCACTATAACCATTGGCTCTGATACCAATCTGTCACACCCTCAAAATCCACTTGCGGAGTTTTACCGCGAGGCGCATGACAAACCAGGATCCAAACCAACGATCACAATAAACAAGTCTAAAATGAACATAATGCAATTTCAAAACAATGTTTAAAATCCCCGTTTACAGCGGAAGCTTATTCAAAACAATATTCAATAATAAAACCAATGTTCAACGTTTGTAAAACCATGCAATCCTAACTAGACGCCGTGCAGACGCGTGCGCCCTAGTCCATTGTGCTACCTTAGCGACCTGAGAAAACATGTAAAAGTTTACGTCAGCACAAAAATGCTGGTGAGTTTACAGGTTTTGTAATCCAAGTACCAAGTCAACCTGTCCATACTATAACAAATCGAAAACCAGTGTACGCTAGCTAGGCGTATGTTTTGTTACTACCACGATTGGAAAACCATTACTAACTCGTAAACCAAATGTGTGCCCGATGTAGTAACCCTGTTGTTCCTGTTGTTCCTGTTTGAGACAATATGCACCCGCCGACCCTCCAAGTCGACGAGCGGGGTTGGTCACTCCCAATAGCGCTATTCACATTTCCCCGTTGTGCAAACCCGCACATTCATGGTTCCCCCCCGGACTTCCAAAGATCGTGTAGTACACAATAGAAACCCATAGTATGACAGTAGTTACCAAATAATCGTTTTAACACATGTTTTCTCCCCGAAAATGTGAAACCAGTTTAAAAGAGGGGCCGTAAACTCACCTTAAGTTGCGTTACTTTCGTAATATGAATAACTCAGCTGCTATGCTAGTCCGTAAGCGGCGACCTAACATATGACAGTTACAAGTACTTAGACTAATAACCCGCAGGTTAATTAGTCCCTAGATGTCCAGACCATAACCAAGTTCGTTTGAAAACACCGTGACTGTTTAACTGACCCAAAGTACAAGACTCGACATCCCATTGGTGACCCGAGACTCCCCGTGTTATGTTTACGCTCTCAAACATGCAATCATGCAATCACACTTAACATACGTTAACGCACAACAAGTTATAGCACATAGCTCACGTATCACCGAATTACATCCAAACATATGTTACCAAGTTATTAGATATGTTACGAGGTTCCTAGCATGTTCCTACATGTCAAATCGGGTCTCGAAATGCTAATTTATACTTACAGCAGCAGTACACGCGATTAGGAAAAGTCAACTAGCATTTAGGTTGGTCAACTGGCATTTAGGAAGGCTAATCGCATGTAACTACTAGCATTTAGGGCTAATCGCATGTAACTACTAGCATTTAGGGCTGATTGCATGTAACTACTAGCAATTAGGGCTGATTGCATGTAACTACTAGCATTTAGGGCTGATTGCATGTAACTACTAGCAATTAGGGCTGATTGCATGTAACTACTAGCATTTAGGGCTGATTGCATGTAACTACTAGCAATTAGGCCCTAATCGCATGAAACATAGGCGATTGGCCTCCTAATCGCCTCTAACATAGGCGATTAGGATTGCTAATCGCCTGTAACCTTGCTGTTCCGGTTTTTCCGCGCGTTTAACGCTCCAAATCAGATCCAGAACGTGTGTAACCACCCAATATCATCCCAACAACTATTCTAAACATGTTTAAACCAAAATCCTTCGTTTTGCCTCGTATTATCAGTCCTGCATGCAACCATGTAATCCAAACCCATACACATAGCATGAAACACCACATTAACATGCATAACTATAACCCTAATAATCAATTACTCAGATTTCATTAACATAGACATCAATATTATTCTGATCTAACCATAATAACATGTTAATTCATTCATCTTGAATCATAAAAACCCTAGCTTTCTAATCATAAACACACATAACACATGTATACTAGTTAGAATCCGATTATCAACACTTATTAACGATTTTCAGAAAGCTTTTTCGTTTTAGAACAGGTCTGGACCATTAGGGATTGATAAAAACGTTTATAAAGATTCATGGATGGAAACCAAACCTTAGATTTGTGAAAGAATGATGAATTAGCTTGAAACCTTGTGTTTTGATCAAAAATCGCTTCCAGAGGTTGTGTGTGTGTTGGGGCGGGGTTATGGGACGACTAGGGTTTGTATTATGAAGTTTATGAGGTCAAGTATTGGTATTTATAGTCGTTTTTAGTCGTCCAGCCGTAACACGCGATTGTGCAGCTTTACACGCGATTAGGGATCCTAATCGCATGTAAGTTCATGCAATTTGGGCCTAATCGCATGAACAGTCATGCATTTGGTCCCCTACTCCGCCCCTATATGCCTAATCGCATCCCTTATAGGCGATTAGGGCCTCCCTAATCGCCTATAGGGCTGGTTTCGTGTGTTTTGCGCGTTAAACCCCGTTTTAACATATGTTAACACATATTTCACATACCGACAAGTCACATAATGATTGTAAACACATAACACAGTTAAATACACATATTCACACTCGTTCACCAATTCCCGGACTCGAGACTTGTATGTTCCGTATGCCCTGACGATCCTACAAATCGTCACCGTTTGTACACTTGGTTAAGGACCGACATCTAATGAACCTCTAGACCAACATCCAATGATCTTCTAGACTAAACCGATAGTTCCCCGAACCATAACCCGACTTAACTAACCCAGTTAAGTGCAATATACGCGTGACTCGCTAAGGTAGACTTTCATCTAGACAACGTTGTTAACCAGAATTTGCCGGTGTCACATCATCCCCACGTAAAAGAATTTTCGTCCCGAAAATTGCACAAGTACCAAAAGAATAGAAGAAATAACGAAGGGAACAAACACAAGATAGAAACCAAAAGAGAGATTTACCCGTGTGTCACATCATCCCCCACGTAAAAGGAATCTCGCCCCGAGATTAATTCAGCTGCAGAAGAGACATATCTCGACTCGAACGCTTCCTTAGGAAAGAGATGAGGATACTTAGACTTCATCTGATCCTCCCCGTTCCCACGTGTACTCTGGTCCACGGTTCGAGTTCCACCCAAACCTTAACGATGCGAATCTTGCTATGACGTAGGCTACGAATCTTGTAATCCAGAATCTCCACAGGTTCTTCTACAATCCGAAGACGATCATATCAACCTTGATCTCTTCCAGTGGAACAATGAGAGACTCGTCAGCCAGACACTTCTTCAATTGACACATGGAAGACGTTATGTACGTTACCGAGCTCCGTCGGTAAATCAAGACGATACGCCACCGGTCCAATCCGTTCCAGGATCGTAAATGGACCGACATATCGAGGGTTGAGTTTGCCACGCTTCCCAAAGCGTATGACGCCCTTCCATGGTGAAACTTTTTAGAAGTACTTTGTCATTGACTTGGAATTCCAATGGTTTGCGACGCTGATCGGCATAACTCTTTTGTCGGTCCCATGCCGCTGCCAACCGGTTACGAATCTGTACGATCTTTTCCGAAGTTTCGTACACTAGTTCAGTGCCCAGTGAGTTGACTCTCACCCACTTCAGCCCAACTAAGAGGAGAACGACATTTCCGTCCGTACAGTGCCTCGAACGGAGCCGCCTTGATGCTCGTGTGATAACTGTTGTTGTACGAGAATTCTACTAACGGTAGATGAGCTTCCCAACCCTTGCCAAAATCGATCACACATGCCCGCAGCATGTCTTCTAAAGTTGAATCGTGCGCTCACTCTGACCGTCAGTCTGTGGATGATAAGCTGTACTCATGTCTAGTTGGGTACCCAAAGCCTTGTGCAAAGACTTCCAGAAGTGAGAAGTAAAATGGGAGTCACGATCCGAGATAATAGAAACTGGCACCCCGTGCTTAGAAACAACTTCCTTCAGATAAAGACGAGCCAGACGATCCATGGTGTCGGTCTCCTTAATAGCAAGAAAATGGGCTGATTTCGTCAACCGATCGACAATCACCCATATCTTGTCATTCCGCTTGGTGATTTAGGAAGTTGCGTGACAAAGTCCATTGTAATCCGTTCCCATTTCCATTCCGAATTTCAGGTTGTTGCAAGAGACCCGACGGTTTCTGTAATCCACTTTGACCTTAGCACAGGTCAAGCATTTGCTCACGTAGAGAGGCTATTATCCGACCTCATGTTTGGCCACCAGTAAAGCACCTTCAGATCTTGGTACATCTTATCCGAACCAGGATGAATAGAATACCGGGACTTATGAGCCTCATCCTAGGACAAGCTCCCGTAATCCCCCAAATAAAGGAACCCATATGCGTTCTGCGAAGTAGTACAGGCCATCAGGCCTTCGCTCGAGGGTGCTTGTCGGCACCGTGCATAGTCTCAGCTTTAAGGTTTTCCTCCTTCAAAGCTTCTAACTGGGCAGAACGGAGTTGATCAGGTAGGGATGAATGAATGGTGATTGTAACGCCCGAACGCGACGAGGTTTAGTTGATTCCTTCCTGCTCAAGGCGTCTGCTACAACATTCCCCTTGCCAGGATGGTACTTAATGGCACAATCATAGTCGTTCAGGAGTTCAATCCAACGACGCTGCCGTATGTTCAAATGTTGTTGGTCGAAAATATGTTGAAGACTCTTGTGGATCGGTGTAGATGTGCATTTGGTACCGTACAAGTAATGTCTCCAAATTTTCAACGCGAAAACCACTGCACCCAACTCCAAGTCATGGTGGTGTAGTTTCTTCTCGTGCACCTTGAGTTGACGAGAAGCATATGCGATTCACTTTCTCGCGTTGCATCAACATGCAACCAAGACCATGAATAGAAGAATCACAGTAAACAACGAAATCATCAGGGCCTTCAGGTAAGGACAAAATAGGAGCAGAACACAGTTTGGATTTTAGTTCTTCAAACGCTGACTCTTGTGTTCACCCCAGTCGAATTTCCTATCTTCTGCGTGAGAGTGGTCAGGGGTTGAGCGATCTTCGAGAACCCCTGAATGAAACGACGATAGTAGCCCGCAAGGCCTAGGAATTGCCGCACCTCAGTTGGCGTCTTAGGTGCGTCCCACAGTCCTTGATCGCTTCGATCTTAGCTGGATCGACATGAATCCCTAGTTCATTAACCACATGTCCTAGGAACTGAACTCGCGTAACCAAAAGTCACACTTTGAGAACTTAGCGTAAAGTTGTTCCCGTCGCAAGAGTTCCAAACCAAACGCAGGTGTTCCTCGTGTTCGGTCTTGTTCTTGGAGTAGATCAGAATGTCATCAATAAACACAATGACGAACTTGTCCAGATGTGGTTTGCAAACGCGGTTCATCAAGTCCATGAAAACCGCCGGTGCGTTCGTGAGACCGAAAGGCATGACCAAGAATTCGAAATGGCCATAACGTGTTCGAAAGGCAGTCTTTGCAACGTCAGCTTCCCTTACCCGCAACTGGTGATAACCGACCTCAAGTCAATCTTGGAATAGTAACTAGAACCCTGGAGCTGGTCGAATAGATCATCAATACGTGGAAGAGGATAACGGTTCTTGACGGTCAATTGTTCAGTTCTCTGTAGTCCACACACAATCGAAACTTCCATCCTTCTTCTTAACAAATAGAATCGGGGCTCCCCAAGGGAAGAACTTGGTCTGATGAAACCCTTGTCCAAGAGTTCCTGTAACTGACTAGACAATTCCTGCATCTCGGGAGGTGCAAGACGGTAGGGGGCCCGAGCAATAGGAGCAGCCCCTGGTACAAGATCAATACCGAACTCGACTTGACGATGGGGAGGAAGACCAGATAAATCATCGGGAAAAACATCAGGAAAACTCGCGTACAACTGGAATATCGTCGATCTTCTTCTCATCGCTAGAGGAAACAGATAAAAGTGCTAATACGGCTGGATAACCCTTTCGAAGACACTTAAGGGCTTTCATGCTAGAGATGATGTTTAGCGGAACACCACCCTTGATACCGTACACAGAAAGGAATTATCCATCAGGGAGAGGAATCCGAATAATCTTGTCGCAACAGACAATCTCCGCGCGATACAAGGACACACCAATCCATGCCTAACCACCTCGTCAAAACTACCCAAAGGTACCGGCATAAGGTCGATGGGGAACGACAACCCGATAACTCTAATTGACACTCCCGAAGGATACTAGTAGCTTCAATCTTTTTACCGTCAGCCAACTCAATAATATACTTAGTCTCTAATGGTACGGGTACTACATCTAGCATCGACTAACCTCCATGGATACAAAACTCTTGTCGCACCAGAATCAAATAACACACTAACAGAACGATTATTGAGAAGGAACGTACCGTAACTGTGTCAGGATCCTGTCTAGCCTCAGCGCTCCAATGACGAAGGCGCGTGCATTCCTGCCACCGCCCCCGTTGTTCCCATTACCGTTGTTTCCACCCTGCTTCAATTTTGGGAATCCTTCTTGTAATGCCCAGTCTCACCACAGTTGTAACATCCTTGTCTTCCTGTAGTCCCCTTGAGTAGTAGGAGCTGAGTTAGTAGTCGGGGCCTGGGTCGATGGAAGTGTAGCCCGACAATCTTTAGCAAAATGCCCAGTTCGCTGGCAAGCGGTGACAACGGTTACTGTCGCAGTTCCCTTGATGATGACGTCCACACTTGTTACATTTGGGCAGTTTCCCCGCATAACCACCCTGTTTGTTACCCGAGAGAAGAGAACCCCCATTATCAAACCTCTTACTCTGCTGTGCTGGCCCAGATCCCTTCCCTTCATTATCCCACTTGCGCTTGTTGTTCTCTGGGGCCTTAGCAGTCGAACCCATAGCAGGCAAAATACCCTCATTCACCTTTAAGTTGGTCATCCTATGAGCCGATCGGACCACCTCTGAGTATGTAGGATGATTTCCCGCAGCCACCAACCCTGCGATTTCTGGTACTAACCCTGAGATATAATGCTCGATCCTCCTGTATTCTGGCACATGCAGATCGGGACACAGCACTGCCAACACTCGTTACGCCTCACAGTATACTTCTCAATTTCAGACCCAGACATCTGAGGTTCCACACCTCGTGCTCTAACTTCTGCACCTCTTCCCTCGGACATACTCTCGCGCTTCAACAGTTGCACAAAATTCTCCCAAGCATAGCATACGCCTCCCAATACCCATATTCTGGGTGATGTTATTCCACCAAGTCAAAGCAACATCCTGGAATAACGCAGCAGCATACTTAACCCGATCTTCTGGTTAGACAGTTACACATCGAAAACACTGACTCACTTTCTCCAGCCACCTAAGCAAGCTCACTGCACACCCTCAGTGCCAGAGAATTCCTGGGGCTTACAGTCCCGGAAACATCTTGTAGTACACATGGGTGGGGGTGGGTTTACAGCCCACCTGAAATGAAACGCATGAGAAACCACGAAGAATGTAAACAAGGTTCACCAATTAGGCAAAGAAAATGGATAAATCAACTTACCACCACCGTTGTGCCCTAACTGAAAGGCAGCTTAGAGCAAGTTGTTCAGATCAGCCTGCGATAGGTTAATACCAACCACGACCACCAGCACCACCACGTCCTCCATTGCGACCACCTCCACGTCCTCCTCGTACTCCCATACATGATTCGGCAGAAAGAACGAGAAAAAAATTTAGTTCGCAGCTAAAGATAACCACTAATGTTCACAAGATCCAAAGCTAGATCAATCCAGGACTATCCCTTCAAACCCAGAGCTCACTTAGGGCTTCCATCATTTCGTTTATGATTTTGTGTGCACCCAAAATGATAAATCGCTCTACATGGTCCTCCAAGTGTTCTCCTAGTTCAAAGTTCAAATCACCGAACATAGACTCTTAGCTATA